>JALQBC010000032.1:463248-514208 GCA_023375675.1 Cytospora piceicola | reverse complement strand
GGTAAGTAGGTAAGTAGGTAAGTAGGTAAGTAGGTAAGTAGGTAAGTAGGTAAGTAGGTAAGTAGGTAAGTAGGTAAGTAGGTAAGTAGGTAAGTAGGTAAGTAGGTAAGTAGGTAAATAGGTAACTAAGTTAGCTAGTAAGTTAGTTACTAATTTAGCTAGTAAATTAGCTAGTAAAGTAGTTAGTATAGTAATTAGTAATCTAGTTAGTAAAGTAGCTAGTAGTTTAGTTATTTAATTTTTAAGTAAGTAAGTAAGTAACTAAATAGGCTAGTTAGTAAGTAAGTAACTAAATTAGAAAGTAGTTTTATTAAAAGTAAGTAAGTAAATAAATAAGTATAGCAGCGTATATAAGGTTTAAACCCTTTACAGATTACCTGCCGGCTACGTGCCTGCCGGCTATACCTAACCGCTTAGCAGAATACTTACCGCCTAGCAGAATACTTACCGCCTAGCAGAATACTTAGTTACCTCGGGGATTATATAAAGCCTTTTAGATAGTTTACTTTTAGAAAGTAACACACCTAAACAGCATAATAAAACACTATACCCTAACGTATCTTCTATAATAAGTTAATAAATAGGTTAGTTAGTTAGTAAATAAGCTAGTAAATAAATAAATAAGTAAAGTAAGTTAGTAAGCTAGTTAATAAGTTTATTAGTAAATACGTTAGCTAATAAGTAAGTATATAAATAAGTATATAAAATAGCTATTAAATTTAAAAGGTAAATTAGTTAATAAGTAAATAAATAAGTTAGTTAGTTAATAACTAAGCTACTAAATAAATAAATAAATAAGTAACTAAGTAAGTAAGTAAGTAAGTAAGTTAGTTAGCTAGTAAGTTAACTAGCAAGTAAATTAGCTATTACGTAAGTAAATAAGTAAGTAAGTAGATAAGTAAGTAAGTAAGCTATTTAGTAAGTTAGCTATTAAGTAAGTAAGTAAGTAGGTAAGTAAGTAGGTAGGTAAGTAAGTAAGTTAGCTAGTAAGTTAGCTAGTAAGTTAGTTAGTAAATTAGCTAATAAAGTAGTTAATAAAGTAGCTAGTAATTTAGTTATTTAATTATTAAGTAAGTAAGGAAATAAGTAAGTTAGTTTATTAGTTATAAAGTAAATAAGTAAGTAAGTTAAATAGTAAGTATGTAAGTAAGTAAGTAAGTAAGTAAGTAAGTAAGTAAGTAAGTAGGTAACTAAGTAGGTAAGTAAGTAAGTAGGTAGGTAAGTAAGTAAGTTAGTTAGTAAGTTATCTAGTAAGTTAGTAAGTAAGTAAGTACGTAAGCTAGCTAGTAAGTTAGCTATTAAGTAAGTAGGTAAGTAGGTAAGTAGGTAAGTAGGTAAGTAGGTAAGTAGGTAAGTAGGTAAATAGGTAAGTAAGTAGGTAAGTAAGTAAGTAAGTAAGGAAGTAAGTAAGTAAGTAAGTAAGTATATAAGTAAGTAAGTAAGTAGGTAAGTAAGTAAGTAGATAAAAAAGTAAGTAAGTTAGCTAATAAGTTAGTTAATAAGTTAGCTAATACGTTAGCTACTAAGTTAGTTAATAAGTTAGCTAGTAAATAACTTAGTAAATAAATAAGCTATTAAGTAAGTAAATAAGTAAGTAGGTAGGAAAGTAAGTATATAAGCTAGCTAATAAGTTAGCTAATACGTTAGTTAGTAAGTTAGTTAGTAAGTTAGCTAGTAAATAACTTAGTAAATAAATTAGCTATTAAGTAAGTATGTAAGTAAGTAAGTAAGTAGGTAAGTAAGTAAGTAAGTATATAAGTAAGTAAGTAAGTAGGTAAGTAAGTAAGTAAGTAAGGAAGTAAGTAAGTAAGTTAGCTAGTAAGTTAGTTAAAAATTTAGCTAATAAGTTAGTTACTTAGTTATTAAGTAAGTAAGTTAATAAGTAAGTAAGTAAGTAAGTAGGTAGGTAAGTAAGTAAGTTAGTAATTAAGTTAGTAAGTAAGTAAGTAAGTAAGTAAGTAAGTAAATATATAAATTAGCTAAAAAATAGTTAATTATAAAGTAAATAAATAAATATTTCGCCGCTTAAGGCTGCGGAAGAGACGATAGAGTAACGCCCGAAGGGCGTTACTCTATCGGATCCGGAACAGCTTATGCGGCGTATCTAACTACCTAACTAAATAGCTATTAAATTTCCGTTCCTTCCTAACGGAAGGCCTTCTCGGCAGGCGGTCCTACCGCCGTTCCCCAGTAACCTTAACTTTAATAAGTTACTTTAATTAGCCGGAACTCTTTTATAAAGATTCCGTCTATTCCGATATACCAGCCCTACTTAAGTTATATATAACTTCTTAACTATATAACCTCTTTAATACCTTAACTCTAGGTTATAACATTAACCTTACTAAATAGTACTTTTATATAATAATAAACTATAGATATAGCTTTAAAAGTTATACTACCTTTTTTAAAAAGCTTAATAAGTTCGGCAGTAACGTAAGCGGTAAGTATAAAAACCTACTTATATTTATACTTTAAGGTATACCGAACGTAATAAGTAAAACAACCGAGGTTAGCTTAATCGAAATAAGTATTAGTTGAACGGCTAATAAAAGTAAAGCGAAAGTAACTAACGTAAAAAAATATTTTAATAAACGCCGAAGCCGTCGTTATCGTTGTCTAACTAAACGGTAAGTTACTTAAAATAATTAACGAAAAACGTTTAAAAACCTAAAATAAGTAATATATATATAAGTAGCTAGCTTACGTTAAGCCTACTACTCCTTTAGAAAGCGTTTAAAAAAAGAACCGTTAAAGTAAGGAATTTTTTTAACAGGCTTACCTTACTTTTAAAGTTAGTTTTAAACTAGAAAAAAGCTCGGAAAAGGTCTACTTACCTTTTTTATAGCTAGCGTAAGCATCTTAATAAAAGCAGAAAGCGGTATTTTATATATATACGTGTATATATATACACACGCGCGTATATAGTTTTATTAGCTTAAAAAATATAAAAAGGTATAACGTAAAAAGAAAGAGAGCTTTTATAAGTTTAAAAGAAGTATTTAAAAGGTATATAGTAAGCGCTATTTTATTATATTATATCTATTTAAAAGCGCTATTATAGCTATTAAAGCCTTTTATAGCTATATTTCTTTTATTATTATTTAAAACACTATAATAACGAGCTTATAATACGTATAGCAGACGATTCGAGTATCGTTTAAAAGGTATATTATATATTTAGGTATATCTAGGCCTACTTTATTATAGAGCTTACTACTAATATAGTCTATATAAGGGAACTTCTTAATCTTATTATAAATAGTGTATAATAGTAGTTAAGTTGCTCTATTCGATATGCCCTGCTCTGGATCGTCTTAATTACCTATACTTATCCCGACGTAATTGTACCTAAACATTATCCTTTTTATCTCTCTGCTTTTCTTTCTATAGCCGACGGTCGTTCGAGAGTATAGGCCTTCGGGCTTACTCTTAATTAACCTTAACGCAGCGAGGCCGGTAGCTTTTAGTCCTTTGTGAGGGTCACTCGCCTCTGCGACAATAAAAAGTATTAAAGTATTAACTGCCCCATTCTAGCAGTGATCGTCAATCAGAAAACCGACTTCGACTTCAATGTTATCACTACGCGCACATCCAGAAGCACTTAACATCCTACACCGAACACTTCGGTTTCCCGTCCTGTCAGCCGCTGTCGCTTTTGCATGCCGCCCCAGCTCTATTCAACGTTCCTTTAGTGCCAAAGAAACCTTCCAGAAGAGACTTCCGTCCCAATGCTACTATTGACACTCCCTTGTTTGCTCCGGGAGCCAGCCCATCGCGTGTCGTGGATAGACGAAACGCCGCGACCAGTCAGGGGCATCGCTGCTCGAATAGGAAATTCGGGGTCGAGGGTTCCAGGCTATTCATAAAGTCACAGTCAAGCTTGATCCCGGTCTCATGTCGCCTGTTTCGATATACATCTGCCTTGCATCTTGTCGGGCCAGATTTGGAACCACTCGAACTTTCCATCCCAGCAAGATGTTGTCCCCCGTCAACCACCTTCACCCTCACCCTCCTCGCCTCACCGGCCTCGGCCGTATCGTGGTACTTCCTCGTCTACTACCCCGCCCCGGGGGCCCACTTCACCGCGTTCTCGGGCAGCATGATGGTCCCAGGGATCCCGGGCGCCGCTACTTACTACCTCTGGCCGGGGCTGCAGCCCGCCGACGGCTCGGGCGTGTACCAGAACGTGCTGGACGGCACGAGAAGGACCTGGTGGCCTCGGCAGTGGCTGGTGCTGCAGCGACCCGTCGCTGGCCTGGGGCGGGGGCTTCCACACGTACGAGGGCGAGGCGGACACCTTCAGCAACGTGAGGACCGACGAGGACTGGACCACGACGACGGTTCATGGGTCTACGGGCACGACGCACGTGAACACGTTTGCGCTGAGCGATAAGAGCTTTAATCAGGCGCTTTTTGCTATTGATCTATGAGTACTCTTTTCCTGTATCATGTGTATATAGGTACTCTGGCGGCTGTAATGATGATGCTGGTTGCCTGTGTAGCTACGATCTCAGTTGGGACTTTGGCGCTCTTACCTTTAAGGATGTCACTACTGTAGCGGAGGGTAGCGCGGACTCGTCGTGATGCACATCCAGCCCGGCCAGCTACAACTCTGCTACTAGAAACAGCATCACTGGCGCGAGTGCTTTCGTCAGTGGCACCACGGGCACTTGCACCATCGATTCAGTTGTGCTGGAGGGCCCTGCCTAAGACGTTGGACTTCACGTCGTCACGGCAGCGGTTTCAGTTGAGACCCTTCCTTGGTTGACCGCGTCGTAAGGAGTGATGCTTGGTGCCCGAGGCTGCCTATTCAGTTTCGTTCCTCTGGCGAAGATTACCGCCGGAGTGAGAACGAAGTTCACCGCCAGCGCGGACTTTCATTGTATATAGTTGATGCAATATGTAAATGCAGCTATCCAAATATGCTTTGATGCTAATATGAACGAGTTTCAACCCGACCCTGCCTGCCAGGCAAGCAATGACCACTCAACCATGATTGGCTTTTCAGGAACTACTCACCCGCCTCGTCTCCTCCACACCCTCAGTCTGCGCCCCAAGCAGGGCCGTCTCCTCGTCGACCGCCCTCGAGGCCTCCTTCGGCTTAGCAGCCTTCGTCTTGTGCAGCGCAGACCACAGCGTACTCGCGATGACAATGCCACCGCCGAACAGACTCCACCCGCCGGGCAGAACCCCCCAGATAGCCCAGTCGAACGCCAGGGCGAAGATGACCTGCGTGTAAAGCATCGACGTCGCCTTGGGGCTCTTGTCCAGCGTCAGGCCCTTGGTCAGCAAGAACTGCAGGACGAAGCCCAGGACCCCCAGGAGGAGGAGCAGGGCCCACTCGCGCGGGGAGCGCGGCGCGACGAAGCCGATGCCCGGGATGGCGAGGAGCGCGGCCGCGGACCCGGCCGTGGCGACGAAGGCGAAGTAGTTGACGCTCATGAGCGCGTGCGCCCGGTCGCCGATGACGCGGATGGTGGTGTAGGCGCCCGAGGCGCCGAAGATGCCGACCAGGGCGACGGCGACGGCGACCATGCGCTGCGCGGGGGTCACCTGGTCCAGGTCGCCCGCGGCGGCGGCGGAGGCGGAGGCGTGGATGTCGTCGGCGCGGCCGAAGATGGCCGCCGGGTGGGCGATGAAGACGACGCCGACCAGGGCCACGAGGCCGGCGGTGAGCTCCTTGCGGGTGAAGGGCTGGCCGAGGAAGACGGAGCACGCCCATGCCGTGACGATGGGGACGAGGAACCGGAAGACGGTTGCCTCGGCCAGGGGGAGGTAGTGGACGGAGTCTGGAGGTCGGTCAGCCAGCCGGTCGCTATTTTGAGTTGGGTTCTCGGGCTATGTGTGTTGTGTCCGGGCTGTGAACTTACAGTACAGCGTGAAGAGGCCCATGAAGCCGAATAATGCTCGCAGGACAAGCCACCCCCTCACTTGGGGGTTTCCGAGGGGGAAATATGGCACGTTTCTCCACCACATGTAGAGGGAGCTAAGTATAAACGTCACGCCCATGCGTGCAGCAATGATCTGGGAACCAGGTTAATACATATGTTTTATTAAGGGCGATAGAGAACTACAAACCTGGAGAGTATGGAAACCGGCACCACCTTGCTGTAGGAAGCGGGCAATGGCATCCATGGAGGAGCCACAGACCTCAGACAGGAGGATCAGCAGGGCGCCCTGGTTGTTCTCCCATATCGACCGCCAAACACTTTGCTTGCGGGAGGTAACAGGAATCTCATCGTCTTCAACGTGAGAGACGCTGGCGGTGACTCCATTCGGTGCCATGTTCGGTATTATAAACGGGGAGACTGACTGAGTCTTCCTTGATATCACACGACCAACGGGCAGACCAAGACGGAACAGCAAGTATTAATAACAGCAAAGAAATAATTTCTAATCTATAAACACTGTCAAACTGCTGACAGGGGGGCAAGATGTAACAGCGGGAATAACAAATGAAAGGTGCTGCAAATATCACCTGTTCTGCGGCCCCGGGATGTGCCTCGTGACAAAAATCTGAATTTTGGACAGGCATTGTGAGGCTCCACCCAATTTTTTCTTATACCCGAAGACGAGGCCGGTTTCCGCAGGCGAGCAGAAGCTGCTAGCGGCGGCAAGGAGATGTTGGAGAGTCGAGAAGGGCCTACTTGAGAATCATGAATCTCATGTGCTGGTACTGATTTGGAGATGGTACTGCGGTGAGACATGAGATGCATGTTGGTCGTTGTCGAAGTTGGTGTGTTTACTTGGCTTCCAAGGTTTATCTCGGAGCCGCAGGCATGGGTGGTTCTTTTCTGTAGATCTCGAGATCCATCTGGTCGCGCTCGGAAAGGCACCGTGAGACATGGGGAATATTGGAGGGTATCCGTATATCCGAGGCTGTGAAACCCGGGACTGCTTCTCGTTCGTGAGACAAAATCAAGGTATTCGGTATACTTGAAGTCTTTGATAGATACTTACTGTAAATACCTAGGTATTTAGTACCCATGCATGTTCTGTGCTCCGCCAGTTCAGTGTCCGTACCACAGCAGTCCTAGAAGTACCCCGCCATGGTTAGACGGCCCGGGCTCCACAGCAGATCCGTGAGGACCCCTGCCTCCGTCCCCGCCGGCAAGGTTGACTTCAAATCCTCAATAACGGGGATTTGGCTTCCCGTTACTGCTCGTCGACACGCGTCGATGGTGAAGTTCACCGACAAACACTTACTTTCTTTACGCCCACTGCCCGAGCTCTTTACGATTATCCAGGCATCTTCTCATCCTACAGGGACATTGCACGCCCCCGTGCGCTCCTCCTCTCCCTCCCCCGCATTGATGACAAGCCCACCGACCCCCAAAAAGACGACCCTGGAATGCATCGCCAGCCACGACCTCGCAAGCCTCATCAACTCCCAGGTTGAGCAGCCCCCGGGCGCCATGCTTCCGGACCCCGCCCTCTCCTTCACCATCCCCAGCATCCACGACGACGCGACCCTCGAGTGCCGCATCTACCACCCGCAGCCCCTGGCCGCGAACCCCCGGGCCCCCCCTTGGCGCAGGCACGCCGCCGTCGTCGCGCACCCGTACGCGCCCATGGGGGGCTCCTACGACGACGCCGTCGTCGGGGCCGTGTCCGCGGCGCTGCTGCGGCAGGGCTTCCTCGTGGGCACGTTCAACTTCAGGGGCGCGGGGAACTCGGCCGGCCGGACGAGCTGGACGGCAAAGGCGGAGAGGGCCGACTACATGAGCTTTGTGGGGTTTGTCCATCACTACGTGCACTATCTGGACCCGTTTCGGCCGCGCCCGGGGAGTCCTGCCGATGTGCCGTCTTCCCCGACCAACACGGGCAGCCAGCCGTCCGTCGGGGGCGACGCGACAGAGCCCTTCGACTCTCCTGTCTTCCTCTCGTGCGGGTACTCCTACGGCGCGATGATCACGACGATTCTTCCGCCCCTCGGCGAGATACTCCAGCACTTCACGGCCCCTAAGACCGCGTCTGCCGCGGCTGACATCCGACTGCGAGCGCAACACCTCGCGGAGCAGCAGAACACCATACTGGGCAGCGCGCGGGAGGCCATGCTACGGCCAGACAGTGCCGCATCACACAGGAGGGCGGCTTTCGGGATACGTGTCGGGGGCGACGAGGACAAGAGGCGGAGCCAGGACCACGGTGGAAGGAGGAGCTTTACCATCGACGCGGAGGAGAAGATATGCGCGGGCGTGGCGGAGCTGATGAAGAGGGCGAAGAGCCACCAGGTACATACCTACCTGAAGAGGAAAGCAGCGTCGAGGGAACGGGATGCCCCAGCTGCTGTGAAAGAGGGAGAAGGGCAAGAAGACAAGGAGCCAGACACTCTGCCCCCGGTGGCAGGTCTCGTGCCCTTTAGGACCGCCTACCTACTGATCTCCCCGCCCGTGGGGTGGGCCACGAACCTGATGACGCTGAACCTGGGGGCCGCGGTGTCCGGCATCCTCGGCAGGCTCCCCAGGCCGGCCAGGGGCAAGGACAAGGACAGGAGCAAGGACGGGACGCCACCGCCCGCCGGCGCGGCGGAGTCCAAGGCAGAGAGGCAGAAGCTGATAGAGAGCCCGACGCTCGCCGTATACGGCGACTCGGACATCTTTGTGGGCGTCAAGAGGTTCCGCGAGTGGGCGGCGAGGCTGCAGGCCGCGCCGCGTTCCAGGTTCCGGGCCCACGAGGTCTCTACGGCTGGGCACTTCTTCATCGAGGAGGGGACGGCGCAGAGGCTTGCTGATGCGGTGAGGGCGTTTTCGGCGGGGTTGGTGGTGCTGAGTAACGAGGTGTGAAGAGGAGGGGGAGGGGGAGGATTGGAGGTTTTGTGAGTAACGATTACATGTATTGACATAGAATTAGAGATGATACCCTGGGGTTTGATTGGATGTGCCACGAAAGCATGTTCATTTGCAGTTTCGAGTGTCTATTGCCACATCATCTCAGGTCAGGTCACAGGCTTGAGGCTCGGCTGCAGCTTGTGCGATGGTGGACCCCGGAGAGGAGACGCTGGACGGGGGTTCTCCAGACCAGCGACTGCGGAGTTGTCGCCGGCTCCAACGTTACTTGCCTTCCTGGTCTAAGCGAGGAAGTTATCCCGCATGTCGCCCATTGTTGGTGGGTCAGATGATCACCGTCCTCGGAAGAACAAAAGCAGGTGAAAACACTCTCGTCTGACCCGAAACCGAGATGAGTACTCATGTTCACATGCTGGTGAGTGCGCTTTGGATGCCGGCCCAGTCAAGAGCTGGCATCCTTTCCCCGCAGTCATGTCTCCATTTTTACAGTTTGCTTGTGACCCGGAAGACTCTGGGGTCACTTGGGTCACTGGATCGAGTATGCAAGGTCCATGCGACAGCAGAGACAATAGTGTGGACAGTGCAAGGAAGGCCGGGGACCGCTCTAAAGCCTTTGTGAATGATGCATTTACACGGTACCCTACGGTACATACGGAGTCCAACCAGAAAACTTCCCAACGGGCTTTCTGGAGCCTTCCAGTAGCCAGCCGGCTGGAAAAAGCAACCACACGACGGACTGTATTTAGGCCCCGAGCGTTGAAGAACATTGGTTCTCGGTGCCGGCGTGTTTCGGCACCCGTGTCTTGTGGGTGTCGTGAACATAAAGACGGTGAAGACTGAGGGTAGTGTTTATGACGCTGACCCCTCCACTAGCTAACAAGACGTTGGCCACCATGGCTGGCCTGAGGATGCATCTGGTCTTATATCAGTGTGCCACAGATGTAAGCTACCTATTTCAATGCATGAAGCCTATGAGGCTGAATTAAGAAGGTGGACGGACGGGCACAGCATCCTCTTCGTCTCATGTCAGACTCCTTACGTCTTGGTCTCATGCGGGACTTGTTCTGCTGGCTTGAATTCTCACTGGCTGTGCATATTTGCAAGGTTTGACGCTTGCTGTTCCATAGTGTCATCGTCATTTAAACTCCAGGCGGAAATCAATGTCACAAGCCTTGTTGAAGGTGGCGTGTTGGTTTAGTGTGCACAACATATTGCGTACAGGCGGCATCGGGGCGGGAATTGATCAGCCTCCAGCTGACCCGGCGTTGAAGTACAGTATGAGACGAAGTAAGTCTAGGCCATTGGAGTGAGTGCTGACCTCGAAATGTGTAAAGTAAGTACCGTATGGTGCGCGACAGGTGCTTCTCTGCGAAAACGGGTTTTGGTCAATAGCCAAACGCCCAAGGCCCAGGTAACTTAGTGATTTCTTTAATATTTACCTTACGTTTTCAGATTTAGAGAAAAGTAAACCTACTATCCTAAGTATTAGAGTATAGTATATATATATATTAAGTCAGATTCTTTATATCTATACTATATAATAGACAATATAAGAAATAGTAAAAAGAGAATTCAAAGTTTTGATATAGTCTTATCTTATCGTCGATAAGTTTCCGTGCTCGATAAGAAAATTTCAGCGAACCAGATTTCGTTTTTCTCCCGGGAAGTACCCCGCACTCCCGGAAAGTACCCCGCACCTCCGACTTACTAAACTTACCCTCTTTAAATATTTTTAAATATTTATTCCTTTTATTTAATATTTATATTATATAATAAGTACGTAATAAACTAAAATATACGTATAATACGTAATTATATAATAAATATAATATATATTTTTTAAATTTTATAAATAATTAAGTTGAATTAGGAAAGGGAATATATATTTGACTTAGGTACCTAGAGCCTTGAGGGTGTGACCCTACCCAAAAACCCGTTTTCGCAGAGAAGCACCTGTCGCGCACCATATACCGTCTGGAGAAGAGGGTGTGGGACCCGGGAGGACTCGATTACGGGGTAAAACTTACTAATGCACACAAATCTGGGGTCATGGCTGCCGACCTGCACGGACCGCACGGTTAGGCTGGTAAGTAATGAATACCGTGGCAGCCTTCGTGCCGTTGGCGCGGGGGTCATGTGGAGCAACTGAATGCACCCCAACATTACATATGTGCACTATAATTCCAGATGTTCCAGGGACAACTGCCTGCCGCCTCGGGCTGCCCTACTTAACTACATACATGCCAAGCTATGTACAATTCATCAATGATAAACCTGGGCACGCATGACTTGCTCTTTGCCAATAAAACCTTCCTCCCTTTCCGGTTTCTATTACTCTCTGATTCTGTCATTATAGCGAACCTTTCCACCCTCCTCTTCTCTCAAATACATAGCTTCGACCTCTAATCAATCGTCTCCTGTCCCTCCCACGAACAAGTCCCATGTGAAGTCCGTCCCACAGCACTCAGGCCATCTTCGCATTCTGGACCAAAAGACAGAATATACGGCCAATTCCACACAGTCTTCGACTCCTCAAGACGCTGGATCCTCAATACCGAATTCGAACTCGAACGCGTGAGGATACGTGTCATCCATGGGTAGCTAAAGGGGCCCCTGAATCCCCTTGAATCACTCTCAAATGTCCACACGAGAGCTTGTTTCGACCCAGAGTTGTCTGCCGCAATGAGCGACCTTCTTCATGTCCTGCCGTCTATCAGTCTTGGCCAAGTTTCCCCCAGTTCGACTGCCAAACCACAAGGCGGTCTGAAGGCCCGAGAAACATCTCTCGAGAAGCGATCCGCTGGCGCATCACCAGTACATTCCCTCTCGAGGTTCATTAAGGGTGTAAACGAGTTCTGGTCCCCTCGAAAGGATGGAAAGTCCGATCCTGGGGGCGAAGAGGCCCCCGAGCCTGAGCAGCGCAAACAGATCCTGGCTTTGCGCATGCAGAATGTAAGTGCTCCCGCATACTGCTGACGACGCTTGGCAAATCTAACCATACACCATCACAGGCTACATCGGTATCGCAATGGACCACGGCAGCAGAAGAACTTGACCTCCTCGAGGGGAACCATGTCTGGAAATCCGAAGAGAACGGAGTCAACGGCCAATACCGACCTGACGTTATCCGCGAACAGATGCGCGAACTTGATGAAGCCCGGACGAACTGCGACATGCGCCGAATGGTCCATCTTGTGAGGACTGCCCTGTCTCGTGAGCTAGGGAACATGGGCGATATCGATCTGTATAGGCATTCATATATCGGGACAAAAGACCTGATCGAACAATACGTGAAATCGGCTGTTGCGACCATCGAAGACTTGGTAGAGAAGAGCGGGTATCCCGGCGCATTGCCCAAGGACCTGGACCACAGTGATATTCTGGAAGCTTTCCTCCAAGCTCGGCAAAGTTTCGGTCGGTCGGCCCTGCTCTTGAGCGGGGGAGGCACCTTTGGAATGATGCATGCTGGGGTCCTCAAGGCTATGTACGAGGCGGATATACTCCCAAGGATCATCTCTGGAGCGTCAGCCGGCTCTATTGTCTGCGCCGTCTTCTGTACCCACACTACCGACGGGATACCGGATGTCCTCAAAGAGTTTCCCTACGGCGACCTAGCGGTTTTCGAAGAAGAGGAAAAAGAAGAGAGCGTTCTGACCCATGTCAAACGATTGCTGACCGAAGGTTCCTGGTCGGATATCAAACATCTCACCCGAGTGATGCGTATACAACTTGGCGACATCACTTTCCAGGAGGCCTATAACCGGACGAGGAAGATCTGCAACATATCCGTCTCCACAGAATCCATTTACGAGCTGCCGCGACTTCTGAACTATATCACTGCTCCCAACGTTATGATCTGGTCAGCAGTGGCCGCCTCCTGCTCGGTTCCCTTTGTTTTCAACGCTGCTCCTTTGCTCGTCAAGGACCCGCAGACCGGCGAGCATATGCCATGGAACCCAACACCCCAGCGATGGGTCGATGGATCTGTGGACAATGACTTGCCTATGACACGGCTTGCAGAGATGTTCAATGTCAACCACTTCATCGTGTCGCAGGTCAACCCACATGTCGTTCCATTTCTGGCTAAGGACGACAGACTCTATCCAGAACACCAAGAATCTCGATCTGGGCTATTCAGTGCGTCACATAATTCAAGTACTACCTCTACGCTTACGACGCTGGCCAAGGACGAGGTCCTGCATAGGCTGCAGTTCCTGGCTGAGCTGGGCATCTTCCCAACTGCCGTGACCAAATTGCGCAGTGTCCTGAGCCAGAAATATTCTGGCGACATCACTATCCTACCCGAAACTAATATACAAGATCTCACCCGTGTCTTGAAGAACCCCACCGTCGACTTCATGGAACGAGCGACGCTGGCTGGTGAACGTGCTACGTGGCCGAAACTTAGTCGGATAAGGGACCGCTGCGCGGTAGAGCTGGCAATTGATCGATCTATACAGATCCTCCGAGCAAGGTGTCTCTTCAGCCAGAGTCAGGTCAACCTCCGCCGACTCGCCACTGCATCAGAAGGACTGGACTTCGATTCTCCGTCTGCTCAAGGTCTACGTGCGACTGATCCCTTTGAGCCTGTCACTGCTGGCCTTCCAATACAGTCATCTCCTGTTTCCGAGAAGGTCAGGCCCCAACAGCAGCGCCGAAGTTCTGGGAGCAGTATTCAGATGCTCGCAAAGCGGGGCAGGCACCTCCTGAATTACGAGGACTCGCTCGCCGATGATGACCAGGAAGCAGATGAACGTCTAGGGCTGAGCCTTCGCAGAGGCGGCACCGGCCTATCCTTGGCTGCGGATAGACGGGCCAGCAAACCCAAGCTCAAAAAGCCACTCAAGGGTCTTCAGGTGGCACTATCGAATCTGGGACCGATGTCGAGCCCAATCCCATCCCATGTCGGTGGAACAGACAAGGACAACAGCGAATTTGATTTCTCCAGGCCCTTGGAACCGCCGGAGCTGATATCCGCTACGGTCGATAAGCTGGCGGCACCGCCATCGGACAGCACAGCGATGCGTCTTCACAAATCTCCAATTGACTTTGTTCAGTCCTCCCCTCGATCGAAGGCCTCGCCACTGATTCGACTGGATGTTGTTTCACCTACAACGGGCGATTCTGACACATCGAACCTTCACACGAGTGACACGGAGGTCGATTCACACACCGGAGACAACACATCCGACCCAGAACCCTACTCGCAGGCCTGGCATCAGGGCGCAGCAAGCTCTCTATCGAGAGGCAACCGGTCGGATGATTCGGCGTACGACACTGAGATTGCAACGACCGAAGACGACAAGAGAGCAAGATCCCCGTCTGCTGCGGCCCTTGCCGACGATGAGCAGGACACTACTGACGGGGGAGATGGACTGTGGGATTGACTCGTCGATGGGAGGGTGAGCTCCACGGGCAGCGTTGTTGAGACGACGGGTCACCGAATTTCGGGGGGTTTGAGGATGACCAGCTCCCACGAGGCGCCATGGCTAGATCCCAAGGATAATGGTCAGCCGGCTGATGAAATGCCAGAGTGGGTGGATCCAAATATGAGCGATTCACAACACACGGACGAAGATATGAGCTGGATGGACTAGCAGCCATTTTACAGGGTATATAAGTGGTTGAAGAACAGCATCAGGACGCGAGTCCCGAGATCTATATAGAGGAGTCTGTGTCACTATGGGCTTGGAGAGTATAATTACGGAAAGTACATAATCATCAAGGGCATCACGGCGGGCTCGGACACAATCCTAGCACCGGGTAGCATTCTATGGCGTTGGAAGGAGACGGATTCGGCTTGGGAGAGAAGAAATATTGTCCATATTTACAGCAGCATTGCTACCACTAACCGATGCTGGCAATATCTGTTGATTAATATTTTGGCCAACAGCCGTCTACCAGCACGGCCTGGGTTTTTAACGGTCACACAAACACATCTGAACACATCTCAAGGTGACTATCAACACCCATCTTTCGACCAAGCCACATTTACAGAAGGACATTCACCCTTGTTCTTTGTCTGGGATCAACGCACGCGGAGCTTTTCCGTGGCCTCCCCGGTCCTTCTGCGTTCCGCCTCCTAGTAAGTAAGATGTTCACCAGTTTCACAGTAGTGTTGACAGTGTAGGAACAGAGACTACCCGGATGGGGTACCTAGGTGCTGCTGGTGAGGTTCCTACATCCTTATTAGCCGTCCACGGGTCGCTCAACTGCCATAAAACGTCCCTGGTAATGCTGCCGTTCTCTCACCGTTGCATCTACCGTTTTATCACAGACGCAAGTCCGTTTGATTTTACTCCTTTCGGTTTGATGTGAATGGACCGCCCCTGCTCGGAATCGCCGTCCAACGCCACACGCTGCAAGTTGCTGATGTCAGATGACGACGTATTAGGCATCATCAGCTCTAGCCGCCGTGGCTTCAGGCTGGCGAGATCGAGCGGGGAAAACAGAGCCCAACGTGGTTCTAGTTACTTGGCGGAATGTGATTCTGAATCCTGCTCTTGTATTCTATCGAATATAAATACCTGCTACGATTTGATGGTGTGCTGCGCAGCCTTTCTGCTTTTCAACATATTGTCAACTCGCCAGCCAACAGGCCTAATAGGTGGAGCAATGGTAAGTCTTGTGTCCGAGTTCATGCCGAGGGCTTGAAAGGATAGGTGGCTAACCTCTGGCTTTGTCTTACAGCCGGCTCTTCGACCTCTGGCGACCGGGGGAGAGAGTCCAAAAGTCGAGTGAGCACTGGGTCTAGTCCAACGCACACGCGGATCCCGAGAACTGCTACTCACTCTTCTACCTAGCATTGTTGCGGTGCATGGACTCAACCCGAAGGGTAAAAACGTGAAAGACCATGCTTGGGATACCTGGAGAAAGCCAGACGGAGCCAGCGGCCAGCTCTGGCTGAGGGACGATTTGCCCACCGCCTCTCTGCCCGATACCATGTCTCTGCCTGACGCAAGAATATTTCTCTACGAGTACGACTCGCGGGTGTATTCTGGAAAGCAAGATACTTTCTGGGATGCGGGAAACGAGCTTCTCGACTGTCTGCTCGGGAAGAGGCGAGGTGTAAGAATGACTTTGGCTCTATCATGTTTACGGCTGGTAGTCTAACTCCTGCTAGGACCCTCGACGCCCTTTGATCTTTGTGGCACATAGCCTTGGTGGCCTATTAGTAAAACAGGCTCTTGTCAATGCTCATGACAACAAACACTACGCCGACATTGAAACTTCTGTGTAAGCTCACTGTATCGGGCTCGTGAAATTTTTGTTTTGGTTTTTGGTCTCTGACGATTGACTAGAAAGGGCCTTGTTTTCTTTGGGACTCCCCACGAGGGCGGGAATTTGAAGGACGCTCAAGTAAAGCTTGGCTTCGCCGCGGAAAAGATTGCTAAGAGTCTTGGGTTTGGGTCTAACGAGTCTATCATGGAAGCGCTTCGACCAGGTTCTCTCTTTAGTGGCTTCCTGAAGGAGGCATTCAGACATCAACTGGAGAACTACAACATTGTGTCCTTTTGGGAGAAGAAAGGCACAGTATGCTTGCCTTATTTCTGGCTTACTCTCACCTTCCTCCCATCCCAATCTGCTTCTCACCCAACCCGTTAATTGAAGCGAAAGCGAAGACCGCTCGCTGACCACGTATCGTATTCCAGATTGTCACAAAGGAATCTGCAACCTTTGGCCTCCCGGGACACCGCGAAAACATCATCGGTTTGGAAGCCAGTCACAGTAATATGTGCAGATTCAATCTTGACATACAGGAGGACCGTGATGTCTACGAGTTGGTGAACAGTAATATGTGCTGGGTATACGAAGAGGCGCTGAAGAGCGCAGCCCTTGAGCAAAGACTAGAAGCACTTGAGATGGGAAAGTCAGTCTTACCTTACCAAAGTGAGTCTTTGCTGGAATAACGCTCACTGTTTCAGTTGTTCTTCTTTTGTCGCAGAGACTCTTCAGCCCAGGTTTTCTTGTTGAAGCGATAACAATATTAGGGGGGCTGAGTTATCCACCTGACGCAAGTTATGTGTATGTAGCTGATAAGTATTCTAGAAGCTCTCCAGATTACGAGTCGATTTGATGAAGACATGTCCATGTGGAAAGACGGACTGAACGAAACCTTCCTGGATCCTCCTTCCGAAGATATCCTTGACTGGCTGTTGTCCACTTCTGGCTATCGGATCTGGAGCGGCGATCGGACAGACATAAGCAAACAGAAATCGATCATTTGGTGCCAAACCGACAATGCGCCGCCGACAGCCAATGCTCTAGGCCAGCTATTACTTCAGGAAGAGGACGTGTTCCTCATACATGTCACCAACAACCACCCGTCACTGTCGGAACTGCAACAACTGAAGGCCTTGGGATGCTCAAAACATGCCATTTCGTTACTGTTCTCCGTCCTACAACAAACATATGCTCTCCATTGCCAACACGACTACATCGAGTTCTCCCCATTTGTTGTGGAAAGCGGTTTGTTCCACCACAAATCTGGGGCAACCCAAAACATGGGCATGCGGGTGAGCCGCGCCTTTGCAGAGCTTCTGAAGGGAGATCCTCAGAAAGGGTGGACGATTATCATTCACGACGTGGATTCGTTACATAAGGATGCGGCAATAGAAATAGAAAAGCTACTCGCCAGGCTGTTTGGAGGATCCCCTGGTTTCAATGTCGACCGACTAAGAGTAGTTGCCATAGGCCAGGACCCTGGCAAGATGCCTCAGGTTGCTCGACATTGTACGGTCATCAAAGGTCATACAGAATACCTTGGTAAGTATTGACACCCTGCACGCACAATAATTTCGCTGTCTTACCAGGCTGAGCAGAATGTCTCGCGAGCCTCCAGTTCGAAAATATGACGGTTCGCCAGGACCGAATCGCCTCTGCAACGGTCGGTACCAACCACTGGGTTTGGGACAACCCTTCCTATCTTTCCTGGAAGAGTAGACCATCATCTGTCATCTGGATTTGTGGCAAACCCGGCAGCGGAAAATCCGTCCTTGCAAAAACCATGCAAACCAGATTTCTCGAAAGGTCCAGTTCAACGCAAGTTTTGGTTCTCTCGTGGTTTTACAGTGCTAGAGATAACCTTGTCCTACATCGACAAATGTTCCTAGCGATCTTAAGTCAGCTCTTATCGCAGGATGCTACTGTATTCTCGTTCATCAAGGAGATATATAGGTCTCTCTTGAGCAGTCGAGGCGATGTTTCCTCGACCCATTGGTCGATCATCAACTTACAAAAGGCCATATCAGCTATTTTCCAAGGTTTTCAAAGCAGACCGGTGTCAGCTCTGTGTATTGTTGATGGCTTGGACGAAAGCAACGTTGAACACTCCGAAATGGACTGCTCTCGAAGGGATGCTCTCAAGTTCTTGACTAATTTGACATCCACCGGAATGCCTCTGCGAATCACTTTTTTGAGCCGACCGTCTGATGATATCAAGAGGGCACTCAAGCATCATCGCTCCATTTCCATGCACGAGGTCAACCGTCCCGACATCGAATACCTGATCGACAAGGGCGTGGAAATTTTGGCATTGCGACTAGACCGAGACGATTCTGACAGCGAATTACTACCGCATAGCAGTCCATCAAAAAGACGCCGCCTGTCGGCTTCCGCTGTAACAAGGAGTGACAGTATGCAGGACGAATATTTTAGGAACGCTGTGTCTGAAAAGAAGTCACTGCTCTCCGAAATAGACAATTATCTGAGAGCGAATGCCAAGGGGGTTGTTCTTTGGGTCATCACTGTGCTGGATATTTTGCAGCGGCGATGCCAAGAGGAACCCTTTTGTGATAGTCAATCACTCACGGAGCACCTGAAGAGCCTCCCTGTCGAGATGATGGAGCTGTACTCGCGAATCACTTCCGACCTGTTGCAACTCTTTGAAAAAAGCCCGAACAACCTCAAAAGAGCTCGTCGAGTCCTCATGTGGGTTTCTGTCTCCACCAAGTACAGAATGCAGTTGCAGGACTTGCTAGAGGTAATTTCCTACGATTTCGAGAACCCTGAGATCAATGCAAAGCCCATGGTATTTGTAGGATTTACCGGGTGGTCATCTTTCAGAGGAGAGCTCGAGAGACTCTGCGGCCCCTTCGTCGAAATCATTCCCATCCTGCCCCGCGGCGAACACTTTGAGGAGCGAGAGACCACTTGCTGGGATACAGTGCAACTCGCCCACGAAACAGTGAGAACATTTCTCCAGCAAGATCGAAACTCTTTGGAACTTGGTTTCTCCTCGGCTGAGGCAGAAATGGCGGTCCGGGAGGATAGGCGCACATATATGCGACAGACTCTCCCCCCGTTGACGCCTCTGCTTCTTTCAAGTCCAGCAAACACAGACGATGACTATTCCATGTTTTGCAATTACATGGAAAGTCGACCGGTCTTGTGCTTCATCTTGAAGACTTTGGAGTTCGAGCTGCAACATTTGGTGCACCAGAAAGAAGGTAAAGCGCTTCTTGCCGACGCAGTCAATCATTGCTTCCCTCTCATGGAAGTATTGCGTTCACCACACCAAGAGCATGAAATTTTGCCGGGCTCCGGGACTACGATCATTCTAAATTTATTCGAGCGCCCATTCTCATTTGCAGGCTCATTACTCAGAATGCTTGGATACCTCGAGTTCACCAACCCTGTCGACGGTGGCAAATGGGAACGGCTTCACAACGTCTTTTTTTTAGCCTGCTCCACTGGCCAGCTCAATGCAGTGAACGCCCTTTCGGCGCTGTTACCATACCTTCATGTAGTTCACCGGTCGGGGATTCAACGTGCCATACGTGACACGATTGTGAAGATGGGACTCGACCATTTTGATCACCTAGTCCCTCCCGGAGGCGTTTTGGACCTCAAGATGAAATTTCTCAGTCCTTCACGGTATAAATGTATCTTCAGTGGAGCTTATGAACCAGTAACCAGCTCCAGTCGGGCGCATGCGGCCATTTCCCAAGTCTACGGCAAGGCAACCTTCCAGGGTAGGGATCTCACCTTCGAGGAAATATTAGCGGCACTGGAGGTCGGTTCTCCGCTCACACAAGAACCTGCAGATGAGGTTGCCATATACCACCGGACACCCTTCACCAAGTTGTTGAAAGTTGAAACCTGGTATTATGAAGATTCAGGGCATGTGGAGATGGGGGGCGAGGGGTCCTGGAGCTCGAATTCTACGAATGGTGATTCAGCATAAGAGGCAGCCCTCGCTCAATATTTCATTGCTTATTCCTCGATACTTCTAACCTTGTATCCCTAAACACGTTGTTCACTACCAGGTAGCCGAAACATGAGCGCTAGTTCGCGGCTCCGTATCCTAGTTTCACGAACCACAAATCTTGATAATGGCCATGTATTGTGTAAGGCGACACGTGTGACGTTCGACCTACTTATGAACCTCTCCATACTTGCGTGGACCACCTCGGCCCTCCTTGACGGCCTGTCGGGGGCCTACTTACCTACAGGTCCCCGGGGTAATAGATTTTAATTTTAAACTGTACCGACCAGTGGCCTGGTTCTGTACTGCTTCTCAGTACTCTTATGGATATGCACTTTGTGTATGAGCTTCGTGGGTCTCGAGGCTGGGTTAATAAAGTCTCCTCGTACAGAAGTTGTCGCAGTACAAACGGACAAGCCCCCGGCTGGTATGGCTCCCTTTTAACGTATTCTTGCAGGTTTTCGTGATGCTTGAGCAAGTGCTTTCGGCGTCTGTGCCTTTCTTTGTCGGGTTTGATAAGCGATCTAATTCGCATGAAAGAACTGACCTGGATCTAAGCCGACACACAACGCCGGACGCGGTCTAGGCCTATGTACCTGCTATCTCCAACGCGTCTCTTTATAGTTTGATTGAGAGGGCCTCAAGTTACACATATAACATTGAACGCGTGCAAACATCACGATTGTATTAGGAGCGTGGACACTAGTTACAAGTTCAACGACACATTATCAACCTTCGACTTCCTGTAACCAATTCAGCCAGTCTTACATCCCGCTTTTCAAAATCTCATAGTTATCCTCTTACACGCTGGCCACCTGTGCTCATCAATAAGAAATCGACCTCCACCATACGAGTGTGAGGTGCGGCCCAGCTGACACGAGACCAACACAGATGCCCATCGACCTGAACCGTATCATCGACTACCAGCTCTACCTGGCAACCCAGCGGTGTCTCGCGCCCTGCATCCAGAGGACAGGAAACAGTAATGCCAGCCCGGGAAGTCACCGCACAGCAACAAGCAGTTCACCCGAGGCAAATGTTACAGCTTGTGATGGGAGGTCCTCCCTCGGCTCGCTCCTAAGTCCCTGGTCCGCCTCCATCGGCAGCGGAGGCGGAGGTGGAAGCGCAGTGGAAGAAGCTGTACATACGCCTGTCGGGCCGTCATCTACGTGGTGGGGTCGTTCTCATGCTGTCCCCTTTGTCGCTGCAGCTGGTGGCGACTTAGCTGGGCCGTTTGGGCTTGGAGGTACTACCGAAGGGGTTGGGAGCGGAGATACGGTATATGGGACCAGAAGTGGTGAGGGAGAAAGCATATACACGGCTGATAGGCAGTCATCTACACCAGGGGGTCTTTCCCCTTTTGGTTCGTTTGTCACTGCGCCTGTCGGTAATGTCGACGTTCCGGTGGTGTCTGGAAGCAGTGGCGGGCCGGTGACCGAGACCGTGATTACGAGGGGCACTACTGCGCCTTCGACTCGGGAGGGGCTACATGTTGATACCCTTTTTGGTGCGGCAGGAAAAGAAATCCACACTGGTACGGCCGGGTCCAAGAGTGTACCGCAAACGCGACCGAGAGACCCACCGCGTTCCCCTTCACCACCACCACAGCCCGCAGCAGCAACGGCCTCCCCAGAAGCACCCCCCAACCACCTCTCCAGGATCACGGCGGTAACCCTCCTCGTCGAGGACCTTGCCCTCACGAGGCGCTTCTACGAGCGGGTCTTCTCCGTGGGGCCCGTCCACGAAGGCGAACACTCGGCGGCCTTCCTCTTCAACGACGGCACCCTCATCGTCAACCTCTACGCGTCCTCGGACGCGGGCGACAGGATGCTCCTCGGGGACGGGGTGCCGGTCGGGCGGGCGCGGGGCGCGGGAAGGCGGTTCCAGCTGAGCGTCGCGGTGGGAGATGTGGATGGGGTGTATGCGAGGCTGAGGGGGCTGGAGGACGACGATGGCGGCGGCGGCGGCGGTGGTGGGAAGGGGAAGGAGAGGGCGCTGGTGGTGGAGGGGCTGACGGAGCCGCGGATGAGGTCTTGGGGCGTGAGGAATGTGACTTTTCAGGACCCGTCGGGGCATTGTTGGGAGGTTGCTGAGGAGATTTGGTGAGGTGATCTTGTTCTTGTGTTGGAATTGATGGGCGTTGTGGAATAGAGGGCTGGAGTTTACACTGGACGGATTCGATGGAAAAGGGGCTTGTCGCTACCCTAGGGTAGGTAGTCGAACAGACGTAAGTCTCCTGATGGAGTTCTAATATAAGACAATATTGGAGGCTTGAGACATGCTCCAGCACCCCTTTCACCAACGCTTCGATTCCCCACTTGATTCTGGAGCTATGATACAGGTCAACTGGCTGGATGGGATGGATGGCCACAATGTTTTCTGGCGGAAGCTTTGGTGGAATCTCAAGTGCTAGTCCTGGTGTGTACTATCAACATCAATACGAGAAGGAGTGATGACGGCGAACACGTAACCGATATACATCTATACGAGTGTCTTGCACTCAAGCGGCCTTCAGCGAAATTTTGGAAACATTTTCCCTTTTAGCGTCAAGTTTGGATGTTAGGTATGACGGCCGTCGGCCTCAAGTGAAGATGAAATATATTACAGGAAGACAGGAAAGCCAGTACCAAAGACGCATTGCGACATAGACTCAACAACATTATTCCACGGAGAAAACAACGTTTGTGTCAGGTATTGCTGATTGCATCGGCTAGGTTGGGCTGTGGAATACTCAAATATATCTTTATATCACTAAACTGTCCTTTGAATAGCCTGCTGTGATATACATGTGGTTCTGCGTTGGCAGTTGACAACATTCACTCGACGGCACTAACCTGCCAATGTAATCCTACTCGATTTCGTGGAAGGAGGCTGATTACATTCGGTCAATCGAACAATCTGGACATCCTCAACGTAATATTTCAAAGGTTTTAGGGCACCTGGGGGCAGTCTTGACAACCTTGGAATGGACCGGAAATTGATCGTTCTGTTCATTCAAAGGAACCTGAGCAGCTCGTGTGGAGATCGCTTCCGTCATTGAGCTGAGACGTAGATACGTGAAAATGGCGGTCAGGAACAAGATTAACTTAATTATAAAATTGTAGGTGTTGTTGTCAGTCCCTATACCTACCAGTCTAACTGCTTATGGTGCCCCTTCGCGAGTGATTATTACAAGTCTATTTCTTACATACACAATTGATAATGATATACTCCTTTGGAGAGGCCATGTTTCGATCCGGAAGAGGAGTCCATGCCCCCCCTGTTGCTAATCCCCGCGTATACCGGTATACGGATTATTTCCTCGTTATTCCGCATCCTTCGAGAGTGATGTGATACTTGTTGGTACCTGCAGCGTGAACCGTGCGGCTGCCCACATTTGGAAAGGAGGATTCTGCGTAGGCGAGGCGCAGTTGCTGACGGGACACGTGGTATATTTGCTTATTTACAGGATTCTCCAAACTATGGTATGTACTGTAGTATCACGCATGGACTGTCTAACGGTCATCTGAAAAAGAAACGTTGTGGACAGTCAGTGCCCAAGAAAAATGATATGACATTTGTGACAGATCCAGTCCCCTGGGCCCGCCAAGTGTTATAAGGCCAGATCACACATGTGCCTGCATGGTATGTTGCACTCGGGGATTATCATGGGTTGTTTGGCACAATTGGGTTTATGCATTAAAGGTTAAATAAATACAGTACATATAGCACTTGCGACTAAAACACTTTAGACCACAGACAGACACCCCTTAGGTGCTGAAACACAGCCCACCGTTGGCGGAGACCATGCTTCCCGTCATCCACCCGGACTCGGGGTTGCAGATGATGGCAACCACGCCGGCGATCTCCTCGACGTAGGCGGGCCTGCCGCCCCACTTGGCGGCGAAGGCCTTGACCTCCTCCGTGTCCCACTCGCGCGAGGGGGCCAGCGGGGTGAGGGGGTTCCAGAGGGCCTGGGCGGCCAGGACGTCGTCGCTGCAGTTGCGCAGGAGGTCGGTCATGACGGGGCCCGGGTTGACGGCGTTGACGGTGGCGTTCTCGGCGAGCTCGCGGGCCCACACCTTGGTCTGCGCCTCGAGCGCGCCCTTGGAGCCCGCGTACAGGGTCAGGTAGGGGAGCCCGGTCTTCTGGCCCGTGCTGGAGATGTTGACGATGCGGCCGGACCGGTCGGTGGGGAGGTACGGCTTGGCGGCGCCGACGAGCAGGATGGGCCCGAGGACGTTGGTGGCGTAGCACTGCTGGAAGGCCTCGGGCGTGACGAGCTCGATGGGGCCCGTGGGCATGATGGCGGCGCAGTTGATGATGATGTCGATCTGGGCCTTGTTGGTCTTGGCGTTGGCGGGGAACTTGGTCGTGCAGGCCTCGATGACGGCCTTGATGCCCTCGGGGGTGCTGATATCAGCCCGGCATGGCACGGCCGTGACGTTGTGCTTGGACTGCAGCTCCTGGGCGAGGGCCACGCCCGGCTTGTCTGAACTCTCGGTGAGGTAGACGATCAGGACGTTGGCTCCCTTCTCAGCCAGGTTCCTGGCAATGCCCTCTCCGATGCCTGGTCAGTTCCGTCCCTGTTAGTTAGTCTGTTTCATGAAAAGGTGGGTTACGGTTCCTGGAGGATAAATACTCGGGGATTTATCAAAGAGGTTACATACTTGTTGGGCGGGCGGCACCAGTCACAATAGCGAGCTTGCCCTCGTGGATTCTTGATGCTGCCATTTTATTATATTTCGGATGATTTCTGGACTGGATTACCCTGGTATGATTGCAAGGTTTAAAATGTGAAAGACGATAAATGAGGCAGGTGATTTGTTTAAGGGGCAGGGACAGCTTAAAAGGATTGCATAATGCCAGTGCTGCGCTGCCATGTGGCCGGTCTCCTCGCTGCTGGGCTCTCCTATCACTCGAATTCCACAAACAATGGGCTTCAAGCGGACCCTCGTGGATCAGAGTGTGAAGTCCAATATCAAGTGCTGGCAAATCAACGAGAAGTCACAACTCGGGGGTGGATACGGTTCGGGCGGTGAAAAGGGGAGCCGGCTCCCACAAAATACAGCATGCACTCAACGTTGTAGCAGACAGACATGGCGAGACTGCGACTATCCTGATCAACCGAAGGGTTCATCTTTATTTGCCCTCGCTTGTTGACTGGATCTTGGGACGGAGATACTGCTTCGAGACGAAGATATGGGGTGCCGCGAGCGTTAGTACATCGTCATCATCCCGACGATGGAAATATCAGTCAGTCTCGCTTCCGCTGATTACCGTTCTGACTACCGGCCTGATTCTCGCTACCCACAAAATAGTCCTGAGCTAGACTTAACTAGACTTAATCGTCGACAGGGGGGGTTCGGCCCGGAGACCTGTGGAGTGCCCAGGTCCTACATCCATAACGTCCTTGTGTCCCGCTTGTCAAATGAGAAGGACATATCTTCATACTCTTACATAAGTGAGTAAAAAATGGTCTGCCCACCAGCAACTTCTCCCACCGTTATGCTGTAGCAATCTCTCACCCCTCTTTTTTTACTTCCTTTGCCTTTCCTGGTTCTCCGCATTATTGGTCTTCCGACTCGCCTCGCGAAGTCGCAGGATCATTGTGGGACCCCGGGGCCGCTCCTGGGGCGCCCCGGCTAAGAATTGGACCAAACAATTGAGAGACCAGGCGTAACCTTCACACTTCGTACGACTCGTGTAGTCGGGGGGTGAGTGAGCCGATCTTTAAGTTCTGCTAGACTCCTTTGCTGGGACAGAGTGAGAAAAACTAGACCGTACCAAGTATTTCAGTTAGAGTGATGGCTCCCAATGACAAGGTAGCCTACCAGAGATGCCCAAGTATCCACATATGAGATAAAGTCGTTTGGGGTTACTGGGTAATGGTTCACTCGTAACAATGTAACAACCATGCGATGTAACCAGTTGACGGTCAACTCTCCTCGGCACACCCTTAAGACCCATGCAGGACACGGTGGGGTCCAACTGGTGATCGACAACATTGTGGGAGACAGGAGGCAACAAGATTGCTCTGTGGTACGGGTGGCGGAGTGCCCTTCCAACGGTTACCGCGGTACCAAGGCTCAGCTCAGGGCAAAGACCAAATCAACCATGTCAAATCCTTCCAAACCATATTTTCGCCAAGGCAGTCAGGGCTTCAGGAAAAGTCCATTGCGCGATCAAAAAGCCTGGCTTGATTCGGACCGGCCTTGGCTAGGCCCGCCAGACATCAGGGGGACATCTGGAGTCAGTTTACGTTCCTACACAGACAGGCAGCTCATCCGTAATATAAACATATTGCAAAGTTCTCGCCGGCTATATGCAGTAGTCAAATCCCACTCCGTATAGTTAGTTCCCCGTTCCTGATCGATCTTCCCAACGGGAACCCCCGAGCAAGTTTGTGTCCACTTTCCGTGTGTGTGCTGGCCACGGTTCCCTTGTTCCCCTTCTAAACGAGCTTCACGTTGGATGCTAGCTCCAGCCGCCTTCCCGGACAGGTTGTGGAGGACATACAAAGAACGTCGTCTATTGCAAAGATGCTTGACGCCGCCGCAAGGACATTGCCGCTCAGCGGCCTGTCGCTGGCTATCTATGCCGTCTCTATCACCAGCCTCGTCATGTCGGCCATCGCAGTCGCCCTCAGGGTATACGTTCGATTCTCCGAGAAGACTTTTGGCTGGGATGATGCCCTGATGCTCGCCGGACTGGTATGTCTCTTCTCATTGTTACATCAATCTCCCCCTTGAACTAGAAGCAGCTTTGTCTGACTTGTACTGGTCTTAGGTGATATACACTGTCGACGTCGGGCTTGCGTGTCATGGCGCCACAGTTGGGCTCGGGACCAAAAATGCAGAGTTAAACACGTGGATGACAGTCCAAGCCTCAAAGTATCTCATGTTGTGGCTACTGGTCTATGTCGTCGGCCTCGCACTCATCAAGAGTTCCGTCTGCGTGACCCTTCTCCGCGTCGCGGCTGCAAACCAGACGTACAAGATCGCGACCCTCTCGCTCCTCAGCTTAACCCTCATGACCTTCGTCGCCACCTTTGTCGGTGTCTTGCTGTTATGTAGGCCAATATCAGGAAACTGGACCGGTAAGGGGCAATGTACAGGCATGAGCACCATGGTCGCCCTCTCCTACTTCTCCACGGCCTCGACCATCCTTACCGACCTGTCTCTCGCCATCCTGCCCGGAGTCATGGTCTGGGGCACACCGATGAACGTTCGACAAAAGATCCTGATTGTCGCCTTGTTGTCATTCGGATCCATGTAAGTGATGGAACCCTCTGGAGGTAGCCGTCTGCAAGATCCCACAGTCCACTGACACAGCCTACAGCGCTTCCGTCACGACAATGGCGCGGACGCCATTCATCTCACATTACTGGACACCCCTAGACAACCTAGCCTGTAAGTCACGACCGGACCAACCAACCAAGCTGCCGAAGTCAAGGACCCAAGCTAACCATAAGGGCGCCGCCACCAGACTGGACGGGCTTCATCGTCTTCTTCTCCAACATCGAGAGCGCCGTGGGCCTGATCGCCTCCTCGGTGCCGCCGATCCGCAAGCTCTTCAAGCGGAAGCCCGCCGACGGCTCGGGCGCGCAGACCCCCGACCACAAGTCGCTCGTGACCTTCGGCAGCGCGCCGGTGCGGGCCGACAACAAGAGGTTCCGGAACCCCACGGACCAGGGCATGAGCTTCACGAGCGTCCACGCGGGGGACTGGACCCGGCTGGGGGACCGGGACTCGGACACGTCCAGGGAGGACATCGCCGGGATCCGGACCGAGCATACCTATGAGGTGGAGATGACGAGGTTGTCGGAGGTCGTGGAGGGGAAATAGGATTGTTTTTGTCATACTTAATACTCACTTTTTGATTACATCAGCGGAAACACGATACCTGGGAGACATAAGCCAAATATAGATGGACGGCTTATACGCACTTATACATACATACATACATACATTTAATAGTAGAACCTCCACTGTGTGGCGGGTGCGGATTTATACCTTGAAGAAAGTTGAGCTCCAGTCTTTTCTCCCTCAGGATTGTCAAAATGGAATCGATTTGAATGGGGTAAATAAGTGAATCAGTCACGATAGGCAGAAGAGAAACCTTTACTAGTAAAGCCTTAAGCCCTTCTGCCCTACTATTTATATACTATTTCAATCTATCAGACGGTCCCGAGATCTTTGCTCGGAACCGAGATAGCAGCTATAAAGATTGGCTTTTGTAGATAGTTATATCCTAGCCGTCCTAGCCGTGCCTTGGCCGTGCCGTCTGCCGTCCCTTATAGAATGGGCTTGTGCCATCAACTACAGGGATACATGCCAGTTTTGAAGGCATAGAGTCATTCTACCTATATAGATGATATTCTGGCTCAACCTAAAGACGGTTTGGACGGTTTAAGTAATCGAATCGAAGGCACCTGAATTCCTGTGCCTCAGCTTATACTATTTCGATAATCATCCTCACTCCAGCTCGGAAACTATGTCAAAGGCTCCCAAGCTCGATTGTAAGCGACGATACAGTCCTCCAAGGTTCTCCAAGCCGAAAGCCTATATACCTTTCGTCGAGCAAATTCCTATCGAAGTCGAGGGACCACAGGTCGCGTGGGAAGCGCTACTGCAAGGTGGCGAAGGCGCGAGAGCAAGGCCTTAGGCGAAGGCGAGGGCCTTTAGCCCGTGTGCTGATAGCTGCACATGTGTGCCAATTCACTAGACTCTGCTCCGCCTCGTCCTCTCATCGTCGTTTAAAGTGACTTGCTAATGCTAAGCACGATGACTCAGGTTGGACAGGCTGGTGGAGTCATGCTTTAGTACTTATGCTCAAACTATACTCCGCGCGGTGCGGCGCCGGCTGTCCGGGGGACGGCCCCCCATGTACTTCCATACGATTACTTATGTGCTTATGATTTGTAGTACTAGTATGTACGCCGTCGCAGTCCGTGCATATGTCGGCTCATAATAGCCTTCAGCAATGTGGAGTCACGCACCTTCAGGATATATATAAGAGGGTGCATCGGTCTTCCAACTTGATCATTCCGGTTATGTATCTAAGTTCTTTCTCGAAGACCCAGATGCTAACACACCGTTCCAACTTCCTCTTTTTTTTCAAACCCTCGTCTTTACAGAGTCATCTCCACCAAGAACGTCAAGATGGAGCGAAAATATGAGAACTTCCCATTGCAGGACTACAACAAACTGATGTATGCATATACTCGATATACGTTTATTTTCGAAAGAGCGGACAAAATGCTAGGCAAGATACCCAAGACGACTATTCCAGGACGATCCACGGAGATCATGGTTCCTTTCATGATCGAGGCGCCGTTGAGCTCGGTTGAGATTCTTGAGGCTATTCTCGAACAAACACAGCCTTTCCAGATACATAATGCGCGACATATTCCGCGGAGCTGTACTACGAGAACCCCAAAGGGCTCCGGCCGACACTGGGTTGCAAACCAACGGAGGAGGTACAACGAATATTGTCGATTTCAAGGCCGACTGGCCGAGGACCGGGTCATAACTTATGTCTGTATTCCCGAACGGGCTATCCACACCATACGCAACAAACTATCTGGTTCCTTTTGTCCTGTCAAGCTGCATTATATCTCCATTCCCTGGGGTTTTCTACACGACGGAAGTGATCTAGGCCTCGCACATCCATGGGCCCTTGTATTGGACAGGAAACCTTATCCGGGCTCTTTCCATACGTATGAGAATCGACTGAGACAGCTGCTCGAGAGCCTTGACCTGGTGGGCTGCAAGTTTGAACGGAGCCGGTTGAGGCCTACCACAACACCTCTTCCTGAGTGCCTGTACGACTGGTTTGCTGGATACCCAGGCAAGACTGCTGCTCTTCCCTACTATGAGTGTGATCTCAAGCAGCAGGACAGGGATGAAGACGGTGGTTTTGCAGTTGTCTTGAACGCCCGTGAGAGGCTTGCCGGCGTTGACTTGGGATATGTCCGTGGGCTCAACAGACTACCGAATTTGGACTGGAAGGTCCATGACTCCAGCTTGAATCTTGTTATAGCTACTCCAGCATGAGACGTGGTCCAAGGGCGGTGAATTTCGAAGCGGGGCCTAATTATTATAGAATAGCTACTGGGACTGTATAACTCGCTGCCGCGATTGTGTACCAAGTAGGTATAAGGTTACCTAAGTACACACCCAGTATCCTAGGGTACCTAAGGTACCTAGGTAGACTTAAGTACCTAGCTGCCTCTCATAGCAACTTAGCTAACCCGACAACCTGCGAATCTGCCAACCTGCCAAGTTCTAACCCCCCAGCTGCTAATCTCCCAGCCTGCTAACCTCCCAGCCTGCTAACCTTCCAGCCTGCACTCCCTAGGTACCTATAGACCTCCAAGGGGGAGGAGGGGTCTCGGGGAAGAAGCCCGGCTTGCTGGAAACAGTCGCCTGCCTATCAACCGATGAGTCGCAAACGGGGGAAGAAACCGTCAAGAGGGTGTTCATGAGGGGCTTACCAGCCCTGAGAAAATGCGGAAGAGAAGCGAGCAGAGAAGCATATACATGACAATCAAGAGGAAACCTTGGAAGTGGCATTTGTCAGTTGATACACCTTGCCTTTTGTTGACATTTGTAGAAGTTACAGGCGGGTGGAGGGGCGCACTGTCCATCTATTGAAGGCAAAGGTTCTGCACAGGCCTCTAGATGGCCCGTGCACACTTGCTAGGCAGCATATGGCATGCCTTCCCTTACTCTAATCTAATTAACCCTCAAGTTTTGGAGGTTCTATCGTCATTTCTTTTTTAGTTGAATGGAACACACAACAACCAACACACGCAACCTCAGGTTCTCACAGGTCGTGCGCCCTTTGCCTCAATTCCCCCTGCACGATCGCCTTCATTCAACGGATTGAAGCCATCGGAACCGTGTCTATCTCAGCATATTTCGCCAGATAGCTGACCACTAAGGAAGGCGAGGTAAATCGACCCAGAGGAAGAATCGCCTTGGAGTTTGCACAGACTGTCAGCACACATGTTAGGAGAGCACCAGGAGATGCTTGTAAGAACTAGAGAAGTCATGTCTCGTTTGGGTATATGTTAGACTGATTGTTTAATAATCAGGCCCTTGAAGAAGAACAACATAAGGTTAGTCTTAAGCCTTGGCTTACTGTTGTCGGGAAATATTGACACTATGGGGGTTCAGCGCTTGTGCAAGCAGGCTGCGGTGAGTTTATCCTTCGTCTTCCTCTGCTATATACACAAACTGATTATTGCTGCATATAGGATGCGGAGAAGAAGGCCAAGGTATATCGATCATCACCTGATAGGCATAGCTTTGAATGCTAACGCAAAGGAATACAGGAGGCCAAAACGATGGGCGTGGTACTGTTACTCCGTCCCTATGGGATCTCTATACTCACTAACGTCTGTGAAATTGAAGTCCAACAAGTCCGCAACCTCGGTGAGTCTCCCGATATCAAACTCTCTCTAGTGCAAACAATGCTGACACTATCTCTAGGAGATGTACGAGAAATTTGTGAGTTCCTCCTTGGAAACTGCTATAATACGATTGGCCTTATACTAAAGGCACTGCCTGCATTTAGTTGGCCGAGAATGAGTAGAGTAAGTCAGACCAACTCGCTCGTAGCCGAATATCTATTGGTATTTGTACTGAACATTGTTATCACAGACGTACCGAAGCAGTCAACTGGTGAGGAGGTGGTTTTGGGTGGCGCTGGTAAGTACTAATTCCCCAGACTGGTTGCTACTGCGAAGGATGATACTTATAAGTCTGCGCAGAATAGAAATTATTACAACGGTATGCGCAGCATGTATTGATATGAAGCGTCGGCAGTCGGGGATGGTGCTAATAGGGGACAAGTGAGGCCATCAAGTGGTCAAAATAAAGTTGCAGTACGTCCGCGTATGATAATATAAATGAGTTCATCCGTCTGTGGGGGATTTCACTGGACCTGACGGAATGCTACATAAACAGTTTTAAGAAAAGAAAAGGTCTAGGATCTGCAATTCCCAGTCTTTCGGCTGACAGGTACTTCTGCAGTTCTGCTCGATATGAGTGGGCATATGCGATTTGCTCACCCGATGGCGCCATCGCCCTGGTAGACCCGTTTCGGCGAGGTCGGCCGTCGGGACGTTTGTTTTTATCTGTTGGTTGAATCCTACTGTCCAATGTAAAGAGGGAGAGATGAAGTGACTGTGGAGTTGGACAGCGTCACGGGCACTAACTCGACCAAAACAAACCAAGACAGGTTCCTGATAGACAGACGGGTCGAGACGTCGGCGGCGTCCAGGGGGATAATGCACCCCCCCCCAGGTGCCCCCCCAGGTGCCCCCCATCCAGGCGACCGCTCAATAGTTGTGATGATAGAAAACACCCCCACTGTCCCACTCACTTTGAATCTTTATTTCGAACCTTGAATTGCTTCCCCAAATCACAAGACGCCTTTGGCATACCTCAGCCTACCCTCGCCGCACGACATGACGGATACGAAACCCCGAGAGTGGAGGGATGCCTCCGTCCCGGGTCCCACAACGGAGCGGTCTCCCTTAACAAAGCACCCGGGCTCGACCGCCGTGTATGGGACTTACCTATCGCCTTCAGACAGCGACGATGACAGCAGCTCCGAGAACAGCTCGTTTCTTTCGAGCCACGAGGATGAGGAAGCCTCTATTGCAACACCTGTTACTCCCAGTACTCCCAGTACTCCCGTGGGACCTGCGGATCGGGGGCCATATGAAAACCTGAGCCCAAAGGCAATATTATGGATCGTACTGCCTATGCTCCTGGGTTCGTTACCTACCCTGACTCTCCTGATGAACACGGGCCTTCAATCTGACACGAACACGCACCAGCCGTCTTCATCGCCAACGCGGACGGCTCGATAGTCATGGCCACGCACGCCCTCATCGCCTCGGAGTTCATGGCCCTCGAGTCCTCGAGCTGGCTGTTCACGGGCTTCATGCTGGCCTCGACGGCGACCCAGACCACCTTCGGCCAGCTGAGCCAGGTCTTTGGCCGCAAGCCCGTCATCATGGCCTGCTACGCCGTCTTCGGCCTGGGCTGCCTCCTCGTCGGCACCGCCCACTCCATGGTCGCCGCCGTCGCCGGCAGGCTCCTGTCCGGCTCCGTCAGCGCCGGGACCAACGTGCTAGTGTCCCTGGTCATCACGGATCTTGTCCCCGTGCGGGAGGTCGCGACCTGGAATTCGTATGTCAACGTCGTGGCTGTCATCGGGCGGTGCGTGGGCGGGCCGCTGGGTGGTGGGCTGGCGGATGTGATCGGTTGGCGAATGTAAGGCTTCTCTACGTGTACCTGGCACTTTCTAAAACCTACCCCCTCCCGAACTCTCTTCAGTCCGGTTGTGTCTAACAACCATCAGGTCTTTCGTCGGTCAAGCGCCGATATTCCTTCTCGCCATCCTTCTCTGCTGGATGGCCTTGCCAAACATAAAACCGAGGCGCCAGGGGAAGGAACCAGATGTCGTCGAGTCCAAGCGCAGCAAGCTCCGTCAAGTGGACTTCCTCGGCTCCGCTCTCCTGACGACCTTCCTGGTCCTCGTTCTACTCCCCTTGGAGATCGGAGGAACCAAAGTCGCCTGGACGGATCCCATCATACCGATCTTGTTCTGTTCCGGGGCCGTCTGTCTCGCCCTGTTCGTGGTAGCTGAGAAATACTGGGCGACCAACCCGCTGCTGCCGCTGAGTCTTTTCTGCAACCGGCACACTGTCGTGGCCTTCACGATTCTCGCACTGCAGGTTTCTGCGCAACTGGGGGCAAGCACGTAACCTGTCTTGTGTAGTGATGGCAAAGCTGATACATGTCCCTTAGATGATGTATTCGGTCCCGCTCTACTTCCAAACCACACAGAAGATGAGTGCCACCGCCGCCGGGGCTCACCTCCTGCCGGCCGTCATCGGAAATGCTGTAGGAGGCATCCTGTCTGGCTACTTCATACGAAAGTGAGATTTTAGCCCATTCCACAAGTCCGCGGCTGTATTCGCTAACGAGTTGTCCACGTTCCAGGACGGGCAAATACAAGTGGCTCATTTTCCTGGCCACCTTGATGTCGGCGACCTCCTACACACTACTGCTGCTGCGATGGCATGGCAAGACGAACTGGGTAGAAACCCTGTACATTTTCCCTGGGTAAGTCATCATTTCCACCTGTCTCTAGCAGCGCCCGATCGTTGAGTTAACCTCGGGAATTTCAGTGGTTTCGGAACCGGAGTGGCGCTCAGCGCCGTCTTCATCGCTGTCCAGGCCTCCGTCGACAAGGCACACCTCGCCCCGGCAGTTTCTTCTCTGTATCTGTCTCAGGGATTCGGCTGTATCGTTGGCCTAGCGGCCATCAGCGCCGTCTTCCAGGCAGGACTGAGAGGGACCTTGGAGACCAGGCTTGTACAGTTGCATCTCGACGCCGAGCTGCGAGACGAGGTGAGCTAAATCTGGACCCCCACCCCCAAACTCGACTGATGAGCTAACAATGTCTGCAGATTATAGCAAAGGCGGTCGCAAGTGTCGATTATCTATTCAAGGCCAGGGGAGATATAGCGAAGGCCGTCGCGGATTCTTATGTGGATGGGCTGTGGTACAGTCACATTGTGTCACTCGCCTCCTCATTGCTAGCGTTTGCCTTGACACCTCTGCTGCGAGAGTATAAACTATAGGTAGATGAAATGATACCCAGACACATAGAACGAGTTGTATTACCCATCTCAATGGTTGACGAGCTTTCCAAACAGCCCAAAGATTCCCCTTCGTCTCTTCCTGCCCCATGACATCTTCAGGACCGCCTGTCTCAAAGTCGCCGGCTCGAACAATGCCCGTGGACCGGATCTAACGCGACGAGATTATCGTCACAAGACATGCACTCATGCCCGGGGTCGTGATCTGAATTTGGATTGTTCTCGGCCCACATGACTTCAGGCTCTCACTTGAACCTATGAATGCTGGCTGCACCAGCACTGCTTCTTCCATGAATTATCCCTTCAGGTGATACGGCAGCCACACATTTCCCTGGATTGAGCTTTTTCTGTCGGCTAACGTCACGCCACTCAGAAGGGCCTGCAATGACAGTTCGTCCACCAGCGAAGCGGCGTGGTATTAAGCTACACGATCCTCGTAGATAGCATTTCCTGTCCTGACAACAAAATGCCCGAGAGGTTCACCAAGAGCACAGGTTACTTCCACAGAGTGCTAGCTATAGGCCCCTCTAGCGTGGCTGGACATGGTGATGCCCAGTCCAACGACCAAGACTGTGTCATCTAGTGCCAAAGCGTAATCTAAACGGGTGGTGAGAAAAACGGCCATCTACCACAGTGACTTAGATTCATTGGGGATTGGCCCGATGGAAGGTGAAGTAAGAAAGGGTGGCAGCAGCCAGGAGGACAGCAAGAATCTAAACCCAGGACTAAAGAGTAGCCAGGAGGTCATCCGAACTCTGTCCGACATCCCAGAGCGCTACACCGGCCCCACCAAAGCTGTACATGAGCTCGTCGTCGACGACCTCCTGTATCGTGTCGAGCACCCCGGACATGCTCTCGCTGGCTGGGAGGAACACCCTCCAGTGGCCCTGGTCGGACGCACTCAGATAATCGAAGAAGTACTCCCCCTCCTCAGTCTTCGACACCTGTGCCCCAGACGCTTCCAAGACGTCCATGATCTCCACCGTAGTCACCGCCTCCCCAGCGCCCGCCAGGACAGGCAGCGGCGCGGCGGCGGCACCACCGGCCGTCCGCCCCAGGGGCCGCTCGTCGAGGTCCCCCGTCCTCCTGTCGATGAACATGACGGGGTATTTGTACCCGTACTGGGGCACGCCCATGAGGAACCTCCGGGGGGCCCGCGCGGACGCCTCCAGGAACGCCGGGGACTGCACCTGCCCGGTGGCCGAGGAGGCCTGGGACGCCTCCACGAACGCGACGAGGTTGTCCCGCACCCAGTCCGCGCTGGTGTTGGGGCCCGGCTCGCGCACCTGCCCCTGCGCCACGGCCTTGCGGACCGGGCTGTCCGCCGGGGTGCCCGCGGCGTCGCGCGCCTGCCGGCCCCCCGGGCCGGTCATGTCGTAGGTCATGATGCTGAAGTAGTCGATGTAGAGCGAGAGCCCGGCGAGCGGCCTGAGGATCATGTCGTTGTGGGCCGAGGCCCTCTCGTCCTCGGACCTCCGCACCGGCGGCATCACGAGGACCAGGATCTTGTCCTCGTCGTGCAGCGCGTGCGAGACTGCCGTCAGGGGCGGGCCCAGCGCGTATGAGCCCCCGGACTCGAAGACGATGCCGTCGAAGGACATGTCTTCCACGACGTCCATGATGACGTCTGAGAGCATCTGCCACCTCGTCCCGTTGAGAACGAGGCCTTTGTAGTCCTCTGGTTTCCAGTTGTCCAGGAAGAAGCGCGGCGTTATCTGCAACTGTTTCGAAGAGTCCTCGGTGTCCAGAGGCTGTTGCAGCCGCTTATACCATTCCTCATCTTCCTCGCTGGGTGGGCCACCTCTGACGGTGTATAAATCCTCGCCGGCGCCCTCATTTGCATGTATGGTGTACCATACGGGGCTGATGATGTCAAACTTCTCCCGGTGTTTCTCCACAAGTCCCCTGCCGCGTGAGTTCCACGGCGTCACATAGCCCAGCACTGGGAGACTCGGGTGGTGGCGGGAGCTTTCCGGTCCAATCGGATGCTGTGTAGAGTCGTCAAACTCACATTGCACGTTGACTGCGAAGAGGAGGGTGAGAAGGAGGTAAGTGAGAAGGGGCCTGAGCTGCCCTTGTCGTGCTGGGGTGGCCATGCTTCGTCGGGATGTGTCGTCAAGCTCAAAAAATCACTGAAGTACGGAAAACATTGTATGACCGATGGGACTGGGTGTTTTGAAAGACGGTCTCGAGCGAATGTCTGCAACAGTCAAGAGAACGAACTCGATATCGTCACATTGCTGAAAGGAGTCCAGGGGTGCGGACGGCCCGTCGACACCAGCTGTCCACTTCACCAGCTGCCCACTTCAAATGTTGTTGGTGGATCTCAGACCCTAACCCTTACCTCCTCTTCTCGAGGTCATCATTGGGGGACAAATACGGCCCGAGGTGCAGACACTACTGCCCCAACTGATAACCGGATTTCTCACTATGGGTCGGTATCTTATGATGAGCGACATGATGAGCGAGAATCATCAGCTGTAGATGAATATAAGGACGTCAGTCCCTGATCATAGAAAAACGGTTCTTGTCTAAATACTGTGCTGTGCTGTGTTGTGTCGTGAAGAGCGAGCCACATCACCACAATGCCCGCCTCAACCAACTCCCCAGACCCGTTTACCTTCAGAAACCCCATCCTCCGGGGCTTCAATCCAGACCCGACCGTCTGCGTCGTCCCGGCCACCCGCGACGCCCCCGCGACGTACTTCCTGAGCACCTCCACGTTCGAGTACTTCCCCGGCTGCGCCATCTACGCGTCGACGGACCTGCTCGCCTGGCGCCTCATCGGGCACGCCCTGAACCGGCGCAGCCAGATCGAGCTGCGGACCGTCGAGCCTGGCGCTGGGAGCTGGGCGAGCACGCTGCGCTACCGGGCCGCGGAGAAGCGGTGGTATCTGGCGAATGGCCTGTTCCAGCGGTACAGGCCGGCTAGTGATGTATGTCTCCGGGGTAGGCCTGGATAATCCATTCAAACCCATAGGCTCATATATGCGGCCGTTCTCTTCTACAGGAGCGCATATTCCCTCGCGGATTCTATGTCTATACCGACAACATCTGGGACGACAACGCCTGGTCGGATCCAGTCTACTTCGACGAACCCGGGTTTGACCAAGACGTAGGTGACCCGCCCCCCCTTACTTCTCTCCCTCCCTCTCTGCCGTGAACAACTAACCCAACCACCCAGCTCTTCTGGGACGACGACGGCAAGGTCTACCTCTCGACCACGAGGCGCCTCTCGGACCGCCCCGCCGGGTCCAGCCTCAAGGACTTCGCCGTCCACATCAGCGAGATCGACCTCGCCACGGGCCGCACCCTCCGCCCGCCCGCCGTGGCCAGGGCGTCCCCCGGCGGCCTCGCCGAGGGCTCGCACCTCCTGACGCGCGGCGGGTGGTACTACCTCCTCACGGCCGAGGGCGGCACCGAGGCGGGCCACCAGGAGTGGGTGTTCCGGAGCCGGCGGGGCGTGTACGGGCCGTGGGAGGGCCAGGGGCGCCCGCTGTGGTACAACGGCCCGGGCGGGGAGGTCCAGAGGACGGGGCACGCCGACGTGTTCGAGGACGGGGAGGGGAGGTGGTGGGCCGTCTTGCTGGGGGTCAGGCCGTTGCGGGGCGGGGATGGGAGGTGGCTGGAGCCGCAGCTCGGTATGTTGTTTTTGTGATGCTTCATGCTTGGGTTCTCGGGGTTGGTGATAAATCTGACATATCGGTGAAAATATAGGAAGGGAGACGTTTCTGGTCAAGGTAGACTGGGTTGACGACTGGCCTCTTTTCAACGAGGGGAAGAACATCTCGCTATTGACCCGGGGCCACGGTTCCCTGTCTCAAGTCAGCCCCACGCTCGCTGAGGGCCCATCCGTGTGGAAGGCAGATCTCAGCAGGCATGATTTGGAACTGGGCTGGTACCAAAAACGTGAGTCCTAGAACCACACACGAGAAGGTCGCCTTCGTGTTGACCGTGACATCTCGTTAGATACGCCGCTCAAGCGATCCTACTCTCTCACCGAGAGGCCGGGCCATCTTCGTCTCTGGGGCAACTGCTACGACCTCTCGAGTCCCGAGGCGCCAGCGATGCTGCTCAGGAAGCAGACGTCGTACTTTCAGACATTCGAGGTGACAATGGAATTCGACCCGCGGAGAGTTGGCTACGAGGCCGGCATAGTGCTATGGTGGAACCAGTTCTCCTACGCGACCGTGGGTGTTACATTCGGCGCAACTCCTAGCGGTGAAAATGCCCGAACCGTGGTTACCCGGAATGCGATTGGACAAGCCGGTGTAATGAAGGTGAGTTTGCCGTCGTCACATTCCTAGGTCGCATCTCCAGTTCACACAGACATCAGACGACATATCCCTTCTTTCCGCCCCAAGACTCCCCGGTCAAAACGGGAGTAGCACTCGCTTCGCAGCCTTCCAGGCTCAATATCGTTTGCCAGGGTAGCAAATATGTTTTGACCCTCGAGCAGCCGGGCGTAGAACAACAGGCTCAGGTTACTTGCTCTGCGGAAGATTTGACCATCTTGCCACCAGTGGGCGGCGCTTTTGCCGGTGTTATGTACGGAATATACGCCTTTGGAAGGGACGAGGCGGTCCTAGACCCAGCTGACTTCACTGGTATCAACGTCGTGACTGAGAACGCGGATGGATGAGGCCAGAACTCACCTTGCTGAGAACACCAAAAAATGAGCGCGAGGTGTTGCACACCCAGGCTGGATGGAGGTCACGCCATAGACTCATAACCAAAGCATGATTCTCTAGGAAACGACTCGTTGATACCAGACACAGAATCTCCGCAAGGTCCCTTTACAGTATGGTCCCAATTTCAAGATGGCCATGGATGCAGATCCGCCGCGCCCCCGTCCGTACACAGTAGCAACTCGGGAGCTACGGCGGGTCGTTGTGTCCCAGCAAGCTGGGGTGATAGATCCCCGCCGCACGCCTTAGATCAGCATCGTGAGTCCCGTGGTTGATCGGCTCCACGCGGGTGTGGCATGTGAGAGGGAGAGAGTGGAGGCCACCCGGTAGCAGCAGCGGTCCACCGGTATGCGTGTGGAAGCCGCGCATGCCAGTCGCTCATAGGCCGGAAGGCCGTGTAACTTAGCCACCGCTGCGTGTGTGAGGTGTTTCTTGACGAGCAGGTGGCGATGTTGCCATCCAAGGGCTGGCCGCCCTAGTTGACAATGAAGCAGGTCCAGAAGCAGGGCCGAGATGGCCAGTTCGGTAAGACCACGAAGTCAGGGATCAGGGCATTGTTCGGTCGTTTTATAAGTAGGAAGGAGCCTGTGGCTTGAATCCCCCAAGAAAAGCAACCACGATAGCAAAGGTGAAGGAGAGGTGTAAGAAGGAACATGCTTGGTTTTTGTTGGTGGATCTCCCTCGGATTGCCACAAAGAGACATCCCGATGGCCCTGGGCTAGCTACCTAGGTTGATGTGTAAGACGGTATAGACCCAGTTACCCCAGCTTTACCCCAAACCCAATACCGACGACAGTCCAAATAAGGAACCTGATGTTTCTTCCACCCGGCCACGACAAGGAAGCAGGGAATAAAGCTTGGCCCCAAGCCCCCTGACCTGCCATCTCGTGACCACCCAAGCTGCTAGCAACAGACCGTTGGCCAATGTTGCATCGCGTCGGGACCCAGTCCCGGTCGAATCCAAATGCCAGAACAGACCCAGGACTGGAGCCTCACAAGTCCGTAGGTCCGTCTCGGGGTCAATGCCATCCGATCCTAGTCAGCGAGGATACCATGATGATAGTGGCAGACCGAAAATGTATTCACACCGAGGCGATCGAGGTGGAGCTTAGTTCCAAACTTAATGTGCTGGACCAGGGCATTGGGTGAGAAGCTCCGGCGGTGGATCTGAAGGAGATTGTGTAAGTAAGAAACCCCAGTAGGTACAAGGGCTTGGTGTGCCCCCAGAAGTAAGCGTGGTGTTGTGGGAAAGACGCCTAGCAATATATTACTTCTGGATTCTATATCATTTTCTCTTGGCTCTCAGCCCTCACTGTGCTCTCCTCGAAGTTGTACTTGAGAGTTCGTCCTCCCATTTCCGCTGCTCATATACGGATGGTGCGAGTGTGTCCCGAGTGACCACCACAAACTTGAGGATCTCCTCACACAGAGTAGAAAGGAGGAGCCCAAGATCGAAAAGTTGTTCAAGATGTCCAAAGTAGTGGGTAGAATCGCCCCAAGAGCCATCGTCTCGGGATTGCTGCCGAGGGCCCCATCATCGAGCCGTGCAATGCTAAACAGAAAATTGCTCGGCGCCCAAAGCAACTCAGGATCGCTCACAAAATCCAGGTCACTCCATGGAACAGCCAGCCGACCCAATGGCTTTACGTTCGGTGACACAGGCCGACTGCCAGAGTTCAGCCTAAGAGACAAGGTCATCATAGTGAGCGGCGCGGGCCGGGGGCTTGGCCTGGTTCAGAGCGAGGCGCTCCTTGAGGCCGGAGCGAAAGGTAACTTCTTTTCCAGTACTCCCACGGGGGGCTCGATCCGAAACACCAGCGGCTAATCCAAAGTTTTCCGCAGTCTATGCCGTCGACCGGCTCGAAAAGCCCGACCCAGACTTCCAGCGCGTCCAGGACCGAGCCCAGGAGCTCGGCACAAGCCTGTCCTACAACCGGCTCGACGTTCGGGACAACATCAGCCTGAACGCGACCATGGAAAGGGTTGCGGACGAGAACGGGCGCATCGATGGATTGCTCGCTTGCGCCGGAATCCAACAGGAGACCCCGGCACTTGAGTATATCATGGAGGACGCTGATAAGATGTTTGGGGTGAACATCACGGGCACATTCATGACGGCGCAGGCCGTGGCCAGGCAGATGCGGCGGTTGGAGAGACCTGGTAGTATGGTGTTTATCGGAAGTATGAGCGGGACGGTTGCAAACAAGGGTTTACTATGCCCGTGAGTCTGTACTGCTTTCCCAAACCCATTGACATATTGAGGCCTGACACTTAGGACAGTGCATATAACGCTTCGAAGGCTGGTGTCCTGCAGCTTGCTCGAAACTTGGCGATGGAGTGGGGACCACACGGGATCCGGGTGAACACCATCTCGCCCGGTTACATCTTGACCCCCCTGACAGCGCCGCTGCTCGAGCAGTTCCCTGACAGGAGGGAGAACTGGCCAAAGGAGAACATGCTGGGCCGGCTGAGCTACCCAGAAGAGTACCGAGGTGCTGCTGTATTCCTTCTTAGCGAGGCTTCGAGTTTCATGACAGGCGCAGACTTAAGGATGGACGGTGGCCACGCAGCTTGGTAACGAGTCCGTAGTCCAGACTCGAATAACTCGGTATTCTTCTGGTGATGGATGTGATGGATAGGCGTCGGCATATTCTCAACACTGTTGCTTGGGTCCGGGATGCTTAGGATGGATGAGGTGAAGAGGGATCCTGAGGCCACCAGTAACTTGTATATTGTCGTTGGACTTTAGCGTTTCGTCAGCTGTTATTGTTGTTTGATTGCTTTCCACGTCCGTCTCCAGCAGAGCTCGAGATAACTCGAACCGGTTGCGCGGGTAAGTCAGGTAGGAGTGTGAACCTGCGCCTTCTTTACTCCTCGGTTGTTGGAGATGGGTTCTAGCTGGCCGTGCAAAGTCGTGTTCCAAGTACCTCAGCGGGTAAGTTCGAAGCCACTCAGACTTTCTTTTTCAACGAAGAGGACCTTGGCAGACTCATCGAGTCCCTGGAGGACTGACAAATAACAACATGGAAGAGAAATTTCCCCGTAAGCTCTCTACGTTTCGTCAGGCACCCCATCAACAGGCTGGTACAAACTCTTTCGTCCCAGCCTCTTCACCACACCTCTCCTGAGATTAAATCGACTCTCAATCTCCCCCTCGCTCGCGCCCCTCTCCCTCATGACAAGCACGTCGCGTATCATGCCCGAGGTGAGGAACCTCCTCCCGTTCCCGCTGGAGAGGCCCAGGCTCTGGAACTCCTCATCGGCCTCCCGCTGGATTCTGTTGCGGGCCTCGAGCGCAGCGAGGACGGGGTTGCTCGAGGGAGAAGGGAATATGGGCCCACTGTTATCCGTCTGTCGCAGTGGGGACGAGGCCGTCGAGGCGGTTGAGGACGAGGAATACGTGGGGTTCGGCTGGACGACGCCTATTTCTCGGAGGCGCTGCGCATAGTCGGGGCGGATGGTGTTGTCGGAGGCATCCTCGCGGATTGCTATAGTATTTGCATGTCAGTAGGTGTCGAGCTGTTGATAGGAGTTTCTTCGCCCAGCAGAGGCACGCACCTTCGTCCTTTGTATATGAAGCCTGTGGAGGCGGCGGTCTTCGACTTGGCGCTGGCCTCGAAGCTGCTGCAGCGGAAGCAGCTGAGCCTGGGGGTCGGTTTGGGAATTTGCGAACGGTGCTTTGCGCTGCGGTCTTGGAAGCGCTGGAGCCCATTGTGGTCTCGGACTTGCTTACCGAGGTCTTCGAGATATTGGGTTTAGTTGAGAACAAGCAGGTGAGAGTTCTTGGCGTGGGATACAGAAGATATTGAGTCGTCTACTTGCTAGGTAGCTCAAGGAATGTTGTGCCGTACTTGAAGCTCGAGGAGCGAACCATTGGCGATGTAACATGATGATATTACTAATGACTAACACGCGTTAGGCCCGCCGCTCCCGTACCTGCCCCGCAAACCCCATGGGGAAATGGGCTTTGAGGTATCGAGGTGTGGCGATTCCCACAAGCCAGCCGATGCTGTCGATATAATGAATGGCTGATGTCTACTAAGTATATATGAATTGACATGATACAAGATAATTGCATCGCAAAACAAATTACTGCTGGAAGGTGATAACCTCACATTGCGGATCCGTACTCACTTTGAAGTGATACCCCCCCCCAAAGTCTTTTCAAGTTCAGGGTTCGGGTCTTGAAGTATCTATCCACACTCACGCTGGTCACTACCTAGGTACTGTATACTCGAATTACTTCCTTCATATACAATTGCATGCTCACTTGCCCTGTCTGAAATTATGGCACTTTAAATACATTTCGTATAAGCCAGCATAGCCAAGTCATATACCATCCATCTACAAACTGTAGATAAACTCGGGATTCTCCCTATCCGTCAGGTCATAAAACTCCTGCCCCTCAATCCTGACATAACCCGGCTGCGCCCTGGCCTCCGCCTTCTTCTTGTTCTGATAGCGACACCAGAAGTAGATAAAGCACACATCCAACAAGCTCACCACATAGCACACCACGATGACGATCTCGGCCGTTCTGTACTGCGGCGCGTCCTGCTCCCGGAAGATCTGCGGCCCGATGATGTTGCCCACGCAGTAGCTGATCAGGTACATGGCCGCGACCGTGGTCTTCTTGGTCCAGCCGGCCACGTTGGTCGAGATGAGCGACAGGATGGCCACGAACGGCGTGGGGCTCGCCTGCGTGAGGTAGTACCCGATGAGCCGACCGACGCTGTGGTCGTTGTCGAGGCACGTGATGAGGAGCATCCCGAGGATGGCCAGGACCATCCCCGAGGTGCACACTAGGAGCCGGTTGCCGACACGGTCGCCTATGATGCCGCAGGATACGAGGGCGATGACCTGGAGAGGTGTCAGCAAGCAGACCAGGTGTATAGAGGGTAAGCATGATCAACGTACCTCGACAGCCCCACCTGGTGTGCCCAGCAGTAAGGACTGTTCGTTCGAGAATCCAAATGATACGATCAGCTGGCTGAAGAAGTTACTTATCCCACCGTTGGGAATATCAGCCACCAGACTGTAGAAGACAAACGCCCAGACCATAGGGTCCGTCAGAGCCTCTTTGAACTGGTAATATTTGAAGTGCTTGTTGCCCACGCCCTGCTGATTCACCCGGATACGCTCAACGGCCAGGATCCTCTCCTTCGGCGTCAGGAAGCGCGCGTTGAGCTGGTTGTCCGGCATGACATACAGGAAAATGACACCAATGAAGGCCGTGAATAACCCGATTACCAGGAAGAGGAGCTGCCACGAGTCAATGGATAGGGGGTGGTGCGCCGTGCCGACGGCGATGCCATACGCGATAAACCCGCCTACGATCTGACCCCATCCGTTGAACGCGAACCAGATGCCAGTGCGGGCGCCTTGTTCCTTCATCGTGTACCACTGGGAGGTGAAGAGCGCGAAGCCAGGGGTCACGGCGGCCTCGAAGACACCAAGGAAGAAGCGCACCGTCATGGCGCTGGCGAAGTTCTTCGTCGCAGCCATGCAGCAGAGCACCAGCCCCCACATGATGACGTTGAAGGCGGACCACTTCCCCAGGGGGAGACGCTGCAGCAGGCGGTTGGTGGGATATTCCCAAAAGAGATAGCCAAAGTAGAACATGGAGCCGATCCAGCTGTACTGCTGTCCATGGAGGTTGATGTCTTTCTTCAGACCCATTATGGAGGCGTACGACACCGTCGTCTTATCGAGGTAGTTCAGGCCGTAGACCAGGCACAGGAGGGGCATCAGATTCCAGTCAATCTTGCGCAGGAGCTTGCGCTCGTCCTCGGGGGTGATCTCGATGACCTCGCCATTCTCGCCCTCGAGGACCTTGAGCGCCTCGTCGGCGTCGTTGTGGTCTGCGTGCTTCAGGACTGTGCCGGCTTTTTCGTCCTGCCTGGTGATGGAGGTGGTGGCCTTCTCCGTGTCACCGGGATGAGAGACCGGGGAGACGTCGGACTTTTCGATGTCAGACATGTCGATGAGTCTCACTGGGGCCGGCCTTGTCGGTGGATGGATGGTAGATGAGGGACATGAGGAGAAAGTGGAACAAGACAGGACATCTTCACTTAAAGAAGGAGATTTGGAGATAATAAAGAGATACGGCTGTCACTCTCAACGCCATTATTGGGGATTGGATCAGTTGATGCGACTAGAGTGAGTTAGACAGCTTATCTGAATGCAGATCGTCGCGTTCTGCAAGGGTCAAAGGATCGATGGCGACGTTACGATGTATCACTATCCAATCGGTGCTTCATTCGTGCCAGATTCCTGGGCCGTCCTGTCGATGGCAGAGTTGGAATCTGATAATCGGCAAGGGGTTGCCGTTATCTCTGGACTCAAACCTGCGGGTCAATATATATTTATCGGAAGAACATAGCGATCTCGGATATCAATATCGCCCCGGTTTGAGACATCTGATGTACGATATTGTCTGCCCCTCCCCAAGTCTGGAAGTCAAGTTCTTGCAGGAAGGTAGGAGACTAAGACCGTGCGAACGCCACTGAGAATCGGAGACGGTGAGGAGACATCTAGAGATGGTACTGGACGGCCAAGGCGTCATCGAACGAGGTTGAAGGAGATGGATGGATCTGGGTTGGTTTGCCGGCGCTTGCCGGGCTTAGCAAAGAGTTCATGTCAACGTTGAATGCTTCCCTCAGCTGTAAGTATGCGACTAACAAGATTACCATAAGATCTGGCTGTGGAGATGCTAAGGTCTAATTTGTGGAACCAAGGTCGCTATTCTCCAGCTGTACACGAACGCCTCCTGCTTCCGACCCACAACAGACACCGACATGAACACATGTCGACTGCTTTCTCGACCACGGGCAGCAATATTCTTTCGGGCAATCTTGGTCGGTATGCAAATATCGAAAGATCCATCGTTGCAACGTATTTGGGCCCGGTTGACTGCCAGCGTTACCTCACCTTCACCAGTTGAGCACTCGAGGGCAACGACGGAGACACATATCAAAACACTGAAATTGCTACACTACCAGCCAATAACCCAAACTTCAGCAAATCAATACCAACCACAGAAGTCCAAAAGATACAAAGCCAGAGTCTATCATGAACATCATTCCGGCCTACAATACATATATGCTGAGCCCTTCACACTCACTCACCACCCCTCACAGCCATCATCAGCCTCCCGCTAATGCCTTGTGCCACTGGGAACTTGACCCCAATAGTCATCATCCCAAGGTTCTACGGGCCATTAACGAGGCCACCCCTCGGGCCCGGGTCTCCTATACGTATGGCATTATCAAGCAGCTGATCCCCCGTCAGCCTGGCAACCTTTGTGGCCCCGTCCCGAGCATCGTCGACCGCCTTCCTCTTCCTGTCTGCCTCGGCCCGGGGGTTATAGCTCTTAGGAATGTCCTTTGGCTTCACCCGTGGCAGCCTAGATCCAGGCCGGGCATGGTCATCGTCGTCGTCGTTGCCTCCTCGCCTGAACAAGCCCGACAGCCTGCTCATCAGGCCGGGTCTTGCTTGAGCAGTGTCAGGGAGGCCCATGGCTGGGAAGAGTGTATCAAGTCAGCACGAAATGTTCTTCGTTCGCGGGAAGGTGGGAGTGTGGTGATGTCTTACCTCTGCCTATAGTGGCGTACATCTGGTTCTCAATAACCTTCTTCTGGCGCGGCGTGTCGCCAATCGGATAAATCCTGTGGCCTTCGCGGTACTTGACCTTCTCATCCACATACGGCCTTGCCTTGGGCCGGTAGAGCTTCCACGGGGTCGGGTCCTCGGTGATAGGGTTCCACAGCTGCTGCACGCTGAGGTCCTGGTCGCTCTTGATCCGCCTCTGCGTGTCCTCGGTCTGCAGCTGCAACGGCCACCGGTTCACGTCGAAGAACTTCTTGACCGGGCCGCGCACCTCGACCTTGGCCCAATCCCACAGCGGCGGGCGCACCTTCTCGTCGTATATGTCGTTGTATCTGTAGGCGTTGCGCGCCGGCCAGAGCATGGTGTCGTTCCGCATGGCCTCGTTGATGACGTGGTCGCGGATAATCTGGATTGAGGCCCCGGGGCACACTGTTGCGTCGGCCGTCTTCTCTGGGAGGGTACGCTTGACGAGAGAGACTAGGGGGTTGTTGTCCCAGCTGTCATCGACCTGGTTCCAGCCGACCAGATCGCGGTACTCTATCTCGATGTCATCGATGATGTACTGCATGTTATCGTGAGGCTCGGCCGCTTTGGTCTTCCATCCTCTTTCGAGACCATTGTCCGGGTTCTCAAGCTTGTGCATGTACCGGCCCCACCGGTATGCGAGGCACTGGAAGTAGTTGTTGACGTTCCCATCGAGGAAGTTGGGGGGCTGTCCGTCGTTGATGATGTCGCCCCAGGTTCGCAGATCCTTGAGTCGGGGGGCGAAGACCATGTCCTCGGGATACTCCCTGGGGTCGGTGTTCTCGTCCTGGTCCGTCACCTGCCAGTTGATGAGGTTCTCCGGGTGACAGTCTGGCACGGGGCGTTGCACCCAGCCGTAGCATCTCCAGTCGTCCTCGTACCGGCAACGGCCCTGGGCAGCCAGGCGTGCAAGCCACCTCTGAGCATCATGGGCATAGAAATTCACCCTCTTCACGGGGCCGTCTGTCTTCTTGTGCATGTAGTCAAGGAGGTCTTCGACACTGACCTTGGTTCCATTGCAAGGGAACAGCGGGTCCGAAATGTCGTTGAAGATACTGTTCAACCTCTCGGCGAAAACCACGTACATCGATGTTCGAGGCTCGAGCTGCTCGGTCATCAGTGTGGTGATGGAGTTGTTGAGAATGAACCGGATCCAGTACATCTCCATCTTGTCAAGGTCGGCGAAGTTGCCGTCGGTAACGTCTCTCCTCGGGTGGAGGTTCACCGCCACGTTGAACTTTGTTTGAGGATCCTGGAAGACAATAGAGCCTTGGTGCAGTCCCTGGTTCGCGTAGCCAAGGTTGTACAGGGCATCCATGTGTCTCAGGAGTTGCCGTGGAGCTATCCGGAGGTCCCGGTCCAACAACTTCTTCGCGGCTCTCATCTGCTTCAGCATGTCCTGGTGGTTCTGCGTGTCCGAATCGACAGCCCGCCAGACATACGGACCCCAGATGGACACGGGCGGCGTCACCCACTGAGGGTGCGGCGCGTCACCCAGGCCCGCGCCTACACCTCTGCCGCCCCAGTTGCCAGTGACCGTCTCCCGCGCCTGGAGCAAGAGCACCTGCTGGTCGCGCCAGAACTGCGCCATGGCCACCGTGAACCCCTGCGGGTCGTCCTTGCCCTCCGTCTTCCGCATCTTGCCGTGCTCTAGCGGAATGAGGGGCCACTTGCGGCCGTCGCCCGCCCCGGCGCTCTCGCGCGCCAGCCTCAGCTCCTCGGCCGTGGGCGGCAGCACCAGCCGGCGCCACGGCGTGCAGGCCAGCTGGTTCTCCATGTTCCGGAACTGGCGCAGCGCGCCCTGCAGCCCCGCGCGGCGGGCCCCCCTCTCGCGCGCGAAGCTCCCCGCGCAGTCCTGCAGGAAGGTCGGCCCTGCGCACCACCTCGTCAGCCCGGGGCCGCCGTCCGCCGCGGGCGAGATGTTGACCCAGCCGTCCATGCCGCGCCCGAAGTCGGCCGCCACGATGTCCTCGTACATCTTGTTCTCCATGGCGGAGAGGTTGTCGTCGGGCGGCGCCTGGCCTGGCTCGAGCTGCCACCAGACGTCCTCGGCCCGCGCGAGCGCCAGCTGGTGCTGCGCGCGCAGCTCGCCCGTCAGCCCGGCCTGGTTCTCCCTCGCCGTGAGCCACATGTTGTTGACGAGGCCCTGGCGCCGCGGCTGGTCCGGGAAGTCGCCCGGCATGATCTCGTGCGCCTTGCGCGAGCCGGGCCTTCCCTTGCCGTTCAGGACGATGGGGAGGTCGGGGTCGTAGCGGAGGCGCGGGGCGGGCTTGTTCACCATGTCCGGGGTGATGATCTTGGTCGAGATGAAGGTCCCGTAGTGGTACTTCTCAAACAGCCTGTGCGCGGCGACCATCTCCAGCAACCTGTCGACCATGTCGCGCGTCTCCAGCCCGATGTGCCAGAACTCCCTGTTGCTCTTGATATGGTTGAGGTATTCCTCAGCCTCATCGATGTGTTCCTTCCAGGATATGTCTCGGTCAATGTCTTCGTCGCAGAGGAAGTTTTTGAGGTGGGTCAGACGCACGCCCAGGGCCGGAAGCCGTTGGCCCTTCCAGGTGTGTGGGCGCTCCATGTCCTCTGGGGAGGGCTGCAGGGGCGGTGGGATGCTCCCATCGTCTGCTGGTGCTGGTGCTTGCTGTTGGGGCTGGGCCTGCGCCTGCGGTAGATGCCTGTCCGGATCTAGTTGATCGTCGTACAGGGGAGAGGGAAGGCGCCCTGCTGGGCGTTGCTGGGATTGCGGAGTGGACATGGCAGCTAGAGCTGCGAGTGTGTTGGCCGGCCTTACGCCAGATGCATCGCCGTTGTTCTGGGGCCCTTCTCTTGCGGGGACACCCTGCGTGTTAACCGGGACCCCATTGGCGGTTTGAGGCTGTTGTCCTGTTGGATTACCCTGCCTAACGGGGGGGATTACTCCGGGAAGTCGGGGCTGACGCCCTCTATGATTATTCCGCACATTGGCGGCGGCGTTGATGGCGGCCTGAAGCTGTTGACCTGTGAGAGCGCCCTGTGCATTGACCGGGGCTCCGGTGGTTTGAGTCTGTTGCCCTGTGGGATTACCCTGCATGTTGGCGGTTATGTTTACATTGGGTGACCCATTGCTCTAAAAAGGAATTGTCAGTCTTCGTTCGTCATGCAAATCAAGGTCAAGGTATACCGACATTAGCAACATCAGGCCCCGGTGTCAGGCCCGCAGCTCCGGGCTGTGCCAGCCCCTGTCTGCCAGGCGTGACTGGGTTCTGTCTTGGAGGAATATTCTGGCCAGTTCGACTTCCCGTTGGGACGTTCTGAGTCTGGGGAGTAGGTAATGCCAGGCCCCCAGCGCCGAGCTGTGCCTGCCCCTGCCTGCCAGGCGTGACTGGGTTCTGTCTTGGAGGAATATTCTGGCCAGGTCGACTTCCCGTTGGGACGTTCTGAGTCTGGGGAGTAGGTAATGTCAGGCCCGCAGCTCCGGGCTGTGCCAACCCCTGCCTGCCAGGCGTGACTGGGTTCTGTCGTGGAGGAGCGTTCTGGCCACTCCGACTCCCCGTTGGGATACTCTGGCTCTGTGGCGTAGGAATATTCTGGGCAGTTTGACGCCCTGACTGGTTGTTCTGACCCCGAGTGTTAGGGGGCTGTAACGGGTAAGTGGCCAGGGCAGGTTGACGCCCCGCCTGACTGTTCTGTGCCGCAGTGTTTGGAAGCCGTGTCTGAGCATTCTGGGCAGGTTGGCGCCCAGCCTGACTGTTCTGTGCCGGAGTGATTTGTGCTGGAGTGTTCTGGGGCAGCATCGGGTAAGAAAACGCAGATTGACCGCCCGCTTGGTTGTTCTGTACCGGAGTGATCTGGGGTAGCAACGGGTAGTTTACGGCAGGTTGACCGCTAGCCTGGTTGTTCTGTACAGGAGTGTTCTGTACCGGAGTGATCTGAGCTGGAGTGATCTGGGGCAGCAACGGGTAGTTTACGGTAGGTTGACCGCCAGCCTGGTTGTTCTGTAC